>VOQK01001675.1:29204-42416 GCA_015052645.1 Benitochromis conjunctus
GTGGGTGAATCAGATCCTGCAAGTTAGTGCTGAGTAAGATCTTAATCAAATACTAGAATTTCACTCATGGAAACTAGAGACTGGCCTTGGATATACTTGGTTAGGCTTTCGTCAAGCAGGTGCATAGTTTTTTTTCCTGTGACCTGCTTACTTAATGACATTTCATCTCCCTGTGTTGATTTTAATGACTGCACTGTGATTTTTTCTGCATGCATAGCCGACTCGCTGCTGAGGACATCTGTATAATAAGCACTGAGCAAAGTGAGGAACATAGCACCAAGATGAAAAAAAGAGCTACTACTAGCGCTGCCAGCCCTCATTTTCTTCTGCACCAAGCCTCCTGTCACCACCAATCACACATCTGCTCTGCTGAGACCGTATCTGCCGTCCCAGGATGCACTGCATGTCCAGACTCAAGGAAGGGTTAATAATCATGTCAGACACTGCTTTGATTTGATTGAACATTTCAGGCTGTGTGTATCAAACAACATGTCACATCCGACAGGCTATATAGGCAGGCTATATATAAAATAGGATGTGACATGCAGTGAATAACTGTGTGAATGCATAAAAGATGTATAGTGTGTTAAGGTGAGTCAAAGCTCTGTCAGCCTTTGAATATCAGATACTAATTAGCTCAGTGTGCAGGCAGAGCTGCTACCATCCAGAGGTTTCCCTTAGCTGTCTAAGGCTACAGACACTATGAACATTAAATGTAATGTCTCCCAGTTGGCAAGTCAAGGGGCAAAAAAAAGAAGAAACAAATCAAGAATTTTAATTGACTGCCATACACTGATTAAAAAGTGAAAAGCAGTGTACATTCACCTCTTTTCAGTTCTGGAAGAATCACCTCAGGATATTTTTTACAGCTGTACTTTCACACATGCAGCACACATCAGGCAATAATCCACTTCAGCACTACTAGAAATAAATGGATATCACATGCAAGAGAGGGCATCTGTGATGGATGCTTACTAGTGTTGAATGTACTGAATACTTGGCTGTGCCATTCTCACCTTCATCTTAGTTGTTTAATGGCTCTCTATGCTTTTGCACTGGTCCTTTGCAGACCGTCATTTACATGTTTCTGTTGTTTACTATCATTAGGTCACAGTGTAACAAATCAAATCAAACTCGTGTTTATCAAATGCAAAGATAATATCAAGTGCAATAATTACAACAATGAATCTTAAGTCTTAAGAGCAAATCAAATCAATATTTTGAAAATTCAGCAGCAAATAAAACCATGCTGGTCTGCATTGGTAGACAAAATTAAATGTGTACAGCTCATATGTGGTGTAAAATGTGCAACTAAAACCAATAAAAATTAGATGTGTAAAGCGTCTAAATATAGTCAAGCCAAACAGAACAAGTAACATGAATGTAACTAAACTCCATGGTAACCTAAAACCAAAATCCATTATTGCACTGGATTACAGTAAGAGAGGCCAAGAAAAGCGGGCAGGATGGAGACAGAGGTCAAGAGGTTGATGGCAGGGAAAGAGAGAGAAACTGCATGATAGTCGAGGATTTGGGGGAGGGTTGGTGTTAAATGAATCACTGGCAGTAATGTTTGATTTCCTTCCAAAACTCCCTCCAGCCTCCTGGGGACACAGAGCAGCTGCAGGACTCGAAATCCCACCGCTTGGATAGTTGAACTGTGTCAAACATGAAGAGCTGAGCCGACTGCCAGCCTCCTCCGAATCCTTCACTTTGGTGTTAGTTCTCTCTTTCTCCTCCCTTGATCAAAGATTTACACGTGTGATATAAAGCAAACTTGTGCACGAACAAACAAGTTGTTTTCCTTTTGTTTAGAGCTTCAGTGAATAGTAAGAAACAATGATAGTTTACATTGATCAGACAGTCACATTTTAACATCACAAAGAGTTTCGTGAATATCACATGGGGAACCATCACATTATGAATCACACAGATGACACTCGCGTTGGGGTTGACACTGCTGGTAAATCTTCACACAGGAAAATGAAACTTACGATAAAGTGTGAACTAGGCATATGAAATTGCTGACCTCAAAAGAAAAAAAACCCCTACAGTTGTCATGACAATGCAGTTTTGACATCAATCAATGTTTGTTTTTCCCACCGGTACATGTATACTTGGAAATAGCTTCAAAGTTAAAGTCCATGTCTGTTCAGAAACATGCTTTCTGCACAAATCTTCCTACTATATGTACTTTTTCGCTGGCTGAAAACATGTTTCCAAGCTTTAAAAAGTATGTATTTGCACCACTTCTTCTACCTTACTTCTGTAAGATAAAGTAGGGAGATATCTGAAAAATTTAAGTTTTACTTTATTTGAATTTAAAAAAAAAAAGTAATGTTCACTATTTCATTAGTCACATATATAGTATAGTGAGTATAGTTGGTGCTATACTCACACGTGCTGCAGTCTTATGTAATGTGTTGTTCACGAGACAGCTTTTGTTTCCTGATGTTAGCCTGCGAGGCAGCACCTCCTCCCTGGCAACACAAGTTCCCTGGAAAAAACTGTCCCAGGCCTGCGGAGGACTCTTGCATGAAGGCTAAACTTGCTCTGCACTAGCAGCTTACGCATAGTTGCAGTGGGGTCGATTGCACTGACAGCAAGACTGCTGTCAATTTTGGTTATTGTATCAATACTTTATCTTATTTTTGCTAACATTTTTATTTTTATGTTATTTAATACTGATTAACAACTGTCTGTGTCTATGTATGCTACCATTAGCTGATAGCTTAGCACTTAATACTCTTTATGGACGAAAGTAATGGAGCTCTTGATCTCTGAATTCAGGTTTTTTCAGACCCATTGCCTCAGGTGTATAAAATAAAGCATTTGTGAAACAATGGGTCATTCTGTACAAGTAACCAAAAATATGCCAGTAGTTGGATCTACAATATAAAACTAATAAACCCAACAACAGCGATACTGAATAGAAACATTTTTCGTGAGGTGAGTCACAAAAATGTCTGGTAAAGTTGTGCATCCAAGTCTTTTTTAAATAATAAAACAATGTTGTGTTTGAAGACTCGCTGTGTGTTCTTGTTGGGTTTGGTGAGAAGTGTAAAGTGGTTCAGTGAGAGTACAAACAGTGGGATTTCTTTGCATCCCTGCATGTTTCTACATGTTTGTCTCTGAACCAGCAGGCTCTCCAGGTGTGTCAACACAGGGCTTATGTGTACCTGCCTGAAGGAACCAGCTGGATCCAGCTGTGTATGACAGTCTCTCAGGTATGAGGAGTGGGTGGTGTTTTTTTTTTGTTTTCTTAGAATATTATCAGATTAACTTGTGAATTTGTAAAAAGCAGCTGAATGCTGTCACGTGAAAAGAAACAAAAAATATTCTAACTTAATCGCTTATGTTTCTCAATAAAAAAGTGTACCATTTCTGCCTTTTGAAGCAGCCAAACCTGTCTGCAAACAAAAGGGAGTGAAACCAGTCTCAGGTTCAAGAAGTATATTAGACACTGCTCAAATAACTGCCACAAAACTGGTGGTTATATCTGTGCGTGTGTGTTTGTCTGATAAACAGCGGTGAAAGTGGACAGGCTGTGAGTCCTTCAAGAGAGAGAAAATCTGCACCATTACGTCCATATTTAAACAATTATAACTTCTAGTAATACTGCTGGATTTGTGAGTGCTCATTGACAGCAGCTCTAAGCATTGTATCTATAAATGTTGCCAGATATTTCCATGCATAAAAGTGATATTTTCTAGCATAAGGAAGCCCTAATGTAAAGCAGGGATGTTGAACTCATTGTGCATTGTGGGCCACATACAGCCCCCTTTGATCTTGAATAGGTAAGACCAGTGAAATGGCCCTTTCTGTCAGTGTAAAGAAATGTAACTGCAGACTTAATCCTTTAGATATGTTAGTATTAAAAAGGAAGTGCCAATTTAACAGTACATCTCAGTTTTTCTGCCCAACAAAGAAATGCTGCTCTAGTAAATGAAAGAAAGCTGTCACCATGACTCTTAAGCCATGAATTGTAAGAAATAAATATGTAACAACATTGACAACATTGTTGTCTTGTATGCAATTTTGGAAAATTGAGTGTTTTTATTCCTTTTCCACAAAGGATAAACCTCTCTTTGATCACCTTAATACAAACTTCAGCAACCCAGCACGAGGAACAACATTGTTCATCTGGTACTCTTATCTGGACAAAAAAATTGCAACTGCTACTGCCAATAAACTTTAAACAGACAGTCATGATCCCAAGACTACTGCCTCAAGTGATGCCCAGACTTTTACAGCAACCACCATTGTTACAGCATTACATTTCCAGCATAACTTAAACATCAGATAATCAAACTGTTTACCTTCTTTTAGAGTTGTGTTTGATGAAAAACTTTTGAAAAGTTGAACACATGTGCTGTGCTTCCCTGTGCTAAGTCCTGCTAAGTATTACAGATTCAGTGGGTGTTGTGAGTGCTCGGGTTTCCCACAATGTCAACCTATTCTGCTCCACATCCAGCTCCCACCCTGATAGCACTGAGGGTGGTAACTGCAGTTGGGGAGGGGTATATTTAGCTGCAGGGTGATGAACACGGTAGGAGTTCCCCTTTTTATCACTTACATAAGCCTGGGTAATTCTCTTCTACGTCCCACATTGTTAGCGCAACAATACCTCTGCCTCCCTGTAGGCTGTCTCTGTTGTTCTCCATCCTTTTTTACCTTTGTCATGTTTTGATTAGAGCAGGAGGTTTGGTGCCAATGAAGGCCGAAGTCGTGCAGGGGAGTAAGTTCATACCAATCCCAAACATGGATAATGTAGCTATAGTTATCATAATAAATGTATCCTATGTGATTACTAATGTGAACGGGCTGCACACTCACTGTTATTTGTGGTGTTATTCATTAAGTTACGATTATTGAAGAAGTAAAAAGGCGGCGCTCACACTTACAGTTTTTCCTAATTTCTAGAAGCTGTGGAATCGCTCAAATTTAAAAGAGTTTTGTCCAAACCCCTTGCCACATCTCTTGCATTAAATGGCAAATTATCTTCTGCTGCCACCTAGGCCTCCTCTGACCCTTGCCCTCATGCTTCCTCTGTGTTCTTGTTGCTCAGTCTTCTTGCCTAACTCCTGTATGAGTCACTCAAGGTCTCTTTTATACCCTGACACAGTTACAGACCAACGTTCCAGGTGAACAAAGTGCGCTAAATGATGCAATTTGTGTTCATTTGCAAAACTGTGAATGAGTAAGACCAATGGAATTGTGCTCAGACTTGAGCAGTTTGGAGTCATGCTGTTGATTTATGAATGTCATGTTTTTAGAATTGTGCGCATAGTTTGACTTTAGTGAGTAAAAAATAGCATAAAATAAGGAAAACCCATTTTTTTCCAGGACGGATGATGAACACTAGATCAAAACACATTTGTTAACATGTGTATAATGAATGGTAAAATTTCTCAGTGTTTCCTGAGGTGCTGCCTTTTTACTTTTGGTTATTCAGTAACAAAAACAAAAAAAACATTGTCTGGATCAAAGCTTTTTGTGCTAATTTTAGAATCATCATATCATTGTTATTTTGTGTTAAAAAAATCTTTTTTACAGAAAAAAAACAGGTTTTCTTAATTTAGAAGTAATCATGTGACTATGGGTCTGGAAGCCTCTACTTGACAAAGCTTGACAAATGTTTTCATAACTCATCTTCATCTGTGGTGCAAAACAATTTTATCACAGTGATCTACAGACAGTTCCTTAGACTTCATGGCTTGGCCTTTGCTGGGACATGCAGCACCTGTTGTGAGATAAGTGTGTGTCTTTTTTTAACTTGATCATTGGTGGATTGTAATCAAGGCAGTTGTTATGTCTCCTTTTAGCTATCAATATTAGTACACTTTCATTTATTACACTATGCATACTATGAATGTTATTAGCGATGGGCAGATGGTTGCACTAGTGTACGTGTATTTTTGTTCTCCGCACATAGAAGTCAGTTGTACTGCGTACTGATTACATGTCAGCATATTAAGATGGTCTGTTTGTTTCATGCTTGTCAGTACATTTACATTTCTCAGCTTATGTGCTCTTATCTGCATCCAGCACGAACTCAGGGTTTCCCCTCCTCTTCTCTCGACCAAAACAGGCTGGTCTTTCCTGACCGAATGCGCCGTGATCCCATAACTCGCTGCTTCGCGTGCAAACTGCGTTGCCAGGCAACCATGTCTGTTCAACCAGCAGTCTGGTAATCCAACACAAGACATAGATTTTACGGTCTGTATATACGTGCACATGCAGAACCCATGCAGGTGGGAAGATTTAAAACCTCACTGAGAATTTGCATGTTAAGTATGAACAGAATTTCTATTTTGATTTATCTCTCAGTGCAGAGCAGGAGTTGTGCATGTTTGTATGTGATGTGTTTACCTGTATCTCAGCAGCAGACACTCATTTTGCATTCCAGGCAGAATTCCTAATGTGGAGGCCCAAGAGTCTATTTACTGGAGCATAAATCTGAATGCATTGGCTGTTTACTTTTTTTTTTACAGTGAGGGATTTCAAAGTGCTAGGAAGGTTTTTGAAAGAGGCATTGTACCATCTCAGTAAACACCAGAAATTTGCCATTTTACACGCTTTGGTTGAGTTCTAGTTTTACCTGCCTTTCAAGTTTGTGCAAGGAATTTGTAAGACATACAGTAGTGTGTACACATTTGATTCAGAGAATTTAACATGTCATGTGCCATGTAACCTAGTTACATGTAACCTAGTGTTGGTACATATATATAAACTGAAAGTATCAACATTAAGATTAACTACAATAAAAGATTAACTAATATATTTGCTGCTGTGAAAAAGTATTATTGTTGTGTGAACTTGCTGCAGGTCCTCATGTGTGGCTTTAGCAGTATTGCAGGCATGCAATGAGGCCAAAGCCTTACTAGCATCCCCATGAGGCTAGAGTGGTAATTGCATCCATTTTTCACATCTGCAAGAAAAACTTGTCCCCCCCCCTCATTTTCTGTATCAGACTGTCTGCATGTTCTCTGAAGCTGTTAAGTTTGGCATTTTGATGGGGAGTTGAGTATAGGGCATTTGTAGGACTTGAACTGAATTCAGACTCAAGTGGCCCTTAAAGGAATGTATAAATAAAAGAACAAACCTCAAACCTGTGCAGGACAAAGTGAACATGAATGCATAGTTTGACAAAAAAATGGCTTAAAAAAACAACAAAACCATCCATCCATCCATCATCTTCCGCTTATCCGGGGCCAGGTCGTGGGGGCAACAGCCCAAGTAGAGAAGCCCAGACCTCCCTCTCCCCAGCCACCTCCTCCAGCTTGTCCGGGGGAACACCAAAGCGTTCCCAGGCCAGCCGAGAGATATAGTCTCTCCCGCGTGTCCTGGGTCTGCCACGAGGCCTCCTCCCAGTTTAAAAAAACTACAAAACCATAGATGGGAATACAAGAAATATTTTTCCTCAGCACCATTTACATAAACCACAATATACTAATGATTTAAGCAGGATTTGATTCATATTCTCATAAAGTCACTCCACACCATGATAAAAGGGTCCAATGTGAAGCAGTGATGAATCTGCATATCAGATCTTTTTTTTTATCTGCTTGTCTAGTTCAGGGTCACCGGTGGTGGCTGGAGACTATCACAGGCTGGTTTGGTTGTTTAAGCAAAATATGACCAAAGATCAAATGTTGAAAAGATGAACCACAGAGGTATGACATGTCTCTAACCCAGAATGCAGGAAAGAGGGCATATGCACCCTTTTGTTGTGTACATTCTGTAAAACCTACAAGAATGCAGGGTTTTTGCTTTATTTGAGAATATTTCTAAGAAATTAATAAGAATCTTTTGTAAGAAATGCGGCTTTTCAACAGTGTTGTAGTATGTTAGGCAGGAACTCTCATTCAGCAGATAATCCTGTGTTAACTAAGAACCAGTTAAAAGATTTCTCCTGGCTTTATGGGCTCTGTGTCTATACATAATGACTTTGTTTCTATGGTAGTATTTACACTTCCATTAACAAAGAGTTCCTGTTCCTGAAGGACCAGTCGTAGATATACCTGCCCTTGATGGGCAGATAATACTTCCAAAGAAATTGTTTTTTTAATCTATTGAAGTCAGTTGGAATGACTATCATCCACTCCCACAACAAGTAACAAACCAGAAGAGTCTGTTTGTAGTTGGGCAGGGCCAACCTGACTATACAGAAGGAATACTGATGCTCATCTAATATTCTGTATATTAAAAGGCGCCCATTGTTATTTTTGACATCTAGAGATGCTACGGAGCAATTTTACAACTGATGTCTGACTTAGACTTGTGCAGGAAATCTATGCCATAACTTAAAACATAATCGGAAACACCGTTTAACCCTATGCTGTAACCGTCCACGTAACCTGACATGCACAGCCTGAGAAATATAACAACACATTGGGTTGGCACAGCTTGCAGCGACTGAATAGGTAGGTTATGGCGTAGGATTAAAAGCTGTTTATGGTTACATCATAGGTCAGGACATATATCTCCTGCAGAAGTCTAAATCACACTTACGTAGGTCCTCGGTCAGGCAAAAAAACACACATGAGCATGCATTTCTGAAATCGGTCACCTCTATTCAGTTTTCAGTATTTTGCAGCAGATGCTGAATCTTCTGTAGTGATTTCCTCCCAGTCATACACATGTGTAATGCACATGTGTGGAACCATAACTGTTATGTTATGAGAGACTTGATTTGTTACAAGCCAATATCCAGTAAATGATATAAAATGATCAGTTGTTGTGCCTTAAGTCCATTTCTGCTTCTTTTAAGTGGGCTGATATTGATTTTTTCACCCAACATCTGTGATAAAACTGATTTGAGCAATGTGAGATATTCATTGTGAGATCAATCACATTTCCAGATCACATGTCCGGTCCTTTGAGGAGGAACTGTTTACATTTTAATCACTCTCTGACTTTTCTGGCAACACTACTAAAAAGCTAAATCAACCATCCCCAAGTCCAGAGTTTGGTGTACTACACTCCCTGTTTAGATTTTCAGTATATTTTAATTTTTGAATTGAATATTTGACAAAAGAGGGTTCAGATTAAAATTTGAGCACTTGATTCAATCTGACTGTAATGAGCATGTGTCGTGAAAGTGATCCTCCTGTTTGATGACTTCAAATGCTTCTTGTAACTAGAGCCAACACCAGATGACCATATGGCATTGATTATCAATAAAAATTTGCTGCATTATGGACAGGCGCTGAAATATGAGCAGCGTGATGTCATGTGTTTTTATGAAGCAGTTAAGCACATCAAATGGATCTATTGTTTGAAGTCAACTTGTATGTTTTTTTTTTACTGGAAAGTCCATATCGTACTCAAAGAAAGAAAGATGAAGGCCATAATGTTCATCCTATGACTACATACTCTAATGTCTGGCAACTGCTGTGCCATGATTCTTTTTGTTTTTAATGGATCCCATGATTCCATATTGTACAGCACTGTGGCTCTTTTCATATTTTTGAAAACTCTAGAGTTGGTAACTGCAATAGCTGTCACCCTACTAGTCCTAGACTTAAATATCTCCACTGAACTGAACTAAAACTTTGCAATGACATTTCTCTGAAACATACCTGTTCCCCCAAAGCAGAAATTTGTATGTATTTTCCTTGAAGTTGCTTTAAAAATACAAAAAGCTGACACAAAAAACTGCCAACAAGCAAAACCTGTGTCTTTGGCGACTGCTGCTGAACCGTTACACAACAGATTGCTGCTACCCAATATCCAGCTAGCATCATCTTGAAGTCTAAAATAAATGAAATGATTGGCATTATGACTAGTGATATAAACAGTGTTTATGTGACCAATCACATCATCAGATCCTGATCCCTTTGTTCATCTGCAGTGAAATACATTGTGTATTTAACCTTTGTAGTTTGTTGCGACGTGACCACACAAGAAGCTGTGGCGGTAAGCTGAAAAAGGTGACGCCATTTTCACCCTCTCTATCTCATTGATGCTGCCTTTGTTGACTATATATATATATAAAAAAAAACATGATCCGGCCTATCAACAACACGGGCTGCCTGACACTGGTGAGGATCAGCACCACAGTCCAGGATGAGACAACAAACATCCACAAATACATCAGGAAGATGGCCCCAACCGACCACATGCTCAGTGAATACTTCAGACAGCAGAAACACAAGAAAGAGGAGGAACCATCATGTAAGGATCTGACTCTGCACGGTATGTACCATAGAGGAAGTGGCTGACATCAAGAAGTCTTACCAGTGGCTGGACAAAGCTGGACTGAAGGACAGCACAGAGGCACAAATCATGGCAGCACAGGAACAAGCTTCAAAATGGGAGACGCCCCCAAAGGTGCTGGAAAATGGCCAAGCTAAGATCCTGTGGGACTTCCAGATACAAACTGAGAAAATGGTGCTGACTAACCAACCGGACATAGTGGTGGTAGACAAGCAGAGGAAGACGGCTGTACTGATAGACGTAGTGATACCGAATGAGAGCAACATCAGGAGGAAGGAATAGGAGAAGCTGGAGAAGTATCAAGTGCTCAGAGAGCTCGAGAAGATGTGGAGGGTGAAGGTAACAGTGGTCCTAGTGGTAATCAGATTACTCGGTGCAGTGACTCCTAAGCTAGGCAAGTGGCTCCAGCAGATCCCAGGAACAACATCTGGGATCTCTGTCCAGAAGAGCGCAGTCCTAGGAACAGCTTAGATACTGCGCAGGACCCTCAAGCTCCCGAGCTTGAAGGAGATCGCCTGCAGTGGGGAATTTTTTTTTTCTATAAATAAATATAAAGGAAGGAAGAATGTGCAGTAAGGATGAAGAGTCATGAGATGGGAGTGGAAATTAGGATTGTGTTGCTGCATAATTTCATGATGACTGACATTTATAAAAGAAGCTTGTGCGTGCATATGGAGAAGTCACACAAAAAGAATGCAGACACTTTTTCTGTCTTTATTTGAAGATTGAGTCATACATTTATGATTGCATCAGAATGCATCATAACAGCTCCTTGTCCAGTGTCTTGATGCATGCTCAATCATCCAGGTACGTAAATCTCAAAAGGTTGATTCTGTTCATCTGGACGTTCATCTTTTATTTATGATGAACTGCCTGTAAAAAGGGTCTAGAAAAAAGAAATCTCTAGTATTAATCTCAGCTGACTTGTGTGCTTAGTGATCTATTCATGAATTATGTCATGTTAAATGAAATATTAACCTTTGGCGACATTAAACCTAATAATACAAAATAATACATAATAATACTGTGTTAGCTGTGATTGTTTTGCCTGGCTGTCACAGCTTTCAACCCTTAGATCTAAGATTTGCATTAATTGCATTGCAGTGCTGCTATGCTGATGTAATCTGGTGAAAGACCTTCCTTGTCTCAATGGGAGCAGTGTGACAAAATAAAACTATGAAGGAAATTATATTGTATAAAATTGGAAATAAATGAAAAAAAAAATCAAACGTACATAGTTTTCTATACGTACATACAGTGTGTACACATGTAATCTTATAAATAAAACGCTGATGTTTCTAGCAGGGTTCAGGATCAGCAGAGTTTTGCTGAGTCAGTCTCACAGCATAAACATGAGGGTGTCACTGAGTGCCATTTTGTGATAACTGCTGGTGTGGCTCATTTACACACAAGGTGTCTTTGCCCTGACGCACTGGGTTATGTCATTAGTGAGAGGAATGTATCACTCCCAACTAATTTGTCGATGAGCAGGAGTAATGTTATGAAGAGGCATGTTTTAACCCAACCAGCAGTCATTCCTGAACCTAACCAACTAGTTTGTGGTGCCTTAAACTAATCAACTAGTTGAAGTTAAAGTAAAAAATGAGAGAAAATCCACTGCACCAAGGATGGCAAACATAAGGCCCGGAGCCCAGAATTGGCCCGACAAAGACTCCAATTCGGGCCACTGGATGCGCTTTAGAACAAGAAAAGGAAGGACAAGATTTCTGGACATTTAACTGTATTTTCAAAAGTTTTACAACCTTTGCTACTGAAAAACATTTCCCACATGGCCATTAGTACTAGACCAAAAAGTTCCTGTTTTTCACTACCTACTATGGACTTTATTTTTTTTTTAGCAATGGTCTATGGAAGAGATGAAAAATAGGTTTTCTGTCAATTAACAAAAACATTCTGCTTTATAATTACAGGACTGTTGGGGCAATTTCTTTACCCCACCAGCCACCAGAAAAATTAGATCTAGTGTTGAAATTGTACTTATTTTTCTTATATTAAGATATCTCAAGTATTAAATGTTTATTTAAACTTCTTTACACTGACAAAAAAAGGGAATTTCGCTGGTTGGGCCTATTTATGGCCCATGATGTAAAATGAGTTTGACACCCCTGCTCTACACAAGGGTCACGACAAAACGTGAAACACACTCTTTCCTGGTAAATCTCAGAATTAAATTATATGATATTCTATCCACATTATAGGTCTAAGAACTGGGATATCCATATTACCACTCTGACACCTTGATCATGATTGCAAGATGCAGGAGGCATCTGATAAAATGAGATTATGCATTATACTGTGCATTACAGTGTGACCCTGCTAAGGGTCTAGATAAGATGGCAGTAGACCTCTGCACAGCAAACAGTTTTTTGCTAAAATTATCATTTATAAAGAGCATAGCTTGTTACGCCCTAGTCTAGGCGCACGGGTGCGTAACATAAAGATGTGAATGAGAAGGTAAATGTTCCCGCCCTGGTCCCCAAAACCACACTCTGAATCGAATATCCAAACAAAGGTGCTTTATTATATGTACACTGAAGATTGTGACTCCAGGGTGAACCAAGGCCAAAATAATAAACCAAAACAACTGACAAGGAGAGTGCTAACTAAACCCTAACCCAAAACAAAACCAAATAAAAGACAGGCTGCTACCCCTAACTCCCTAACGAATAAACAGGAGAAAAAGGTGCAGGAGAAAATAATTCGGCAGCTCACCCCTTCACTTCAGTGAATATTTACAGATACTATTTACAAGACTATTTACACGGCGTTCACTTCCAAGCTCTACACAAGATCACACACAATGTTTGGAGGCCAGGGACGGGTCTGCTGCTGCTGTCAGTTGCTGCCCATCTGGGAACTGCTGGGCGAGGGAATTTCAAACGAGAGCCGCTTGCCCAGGGAGCCAATCAGCCACCAGCCCTCCTGTCAGAACGACCTGCTGACACTCTTAAAGAGACAGAACACAAAAAC
>VOQK01001678.1:0-15485 GCA_015052645.1 Benitochromis conjunctus
TACAAAGAACAGGGTGAAAAGAAATACCAATTTAAAAATGGTGGCATAAGAGAGTGAGGAAAACAGAACAAGAATGAGGATCAGCAAAATAATGGGCTGAAACATCTGGAGGGATGGCAGTGGAAGGAAAAATGGGAGTGAAGAGAAGAATGATGAGTATTAGAAGAAGAAAAGTGCGGGGGAAAATGTGACAGTCACTCTTGTTTTTATCAGCTTACAGAAAGTGGTTCCTCTGCCTGTTTGTCCTCCTGCTTGGGGACATCTAAGCGGTCTATGAAGCTCTGCAGCTCCTTCCTGAAGGCTTTCATCTGGGCATTGATACGGTACAGCAGCTCGTGCTCTCTGATCCTGAGGAAGAACAAGTTTGAACTTTCAAAATCAGGTAAATTTGGAGGAGACTATGATAGTCTAGTGATCACACAAAACTGTGATAGTTTTTTTCATGTAATAATTACCTGCCACCTTCCTCATCCTCATCCAACCTAGCAAACAGCTCCCCATTGGTGACATATACTCGGGCCTCAGAAATGATAGTGCTGGTGTCAGCGATGAGCCTGTCAATGGTCCGACCCAGCCTCTCCGCCTCGATGCGGATGTCTATCATCTGCTGCCGGTCCTTCAGGCTTCTGGATAAAAAACGACTATCTACAGGTGAGTAAAGAGAGCGCGTCGGGGTGAGGCAGCGGATGTTTCTCACCTCGTCTGAGTCGCTCTCTCCTCCAATCGGGCCCTCGCGTTTGCGATGTGGCGGGAGGAGGCGAGGGGAGGAAGCGGAGGCTGAAGGCGTGTCATCGTCCCGCCCTCCGTCACTCTCTGCATCGCTGTCGCGAGGGCTGCCACGGATGCCCAGGTGAGAGGCCAGGTCGTAGCGCTGCATGTTGGAGAGCAACACGCGGTTCTCGTACTGGAGCTGCATAACTTTGCCACTCAGTTCGTTGATCTGCAGACGCGCTGCTTTCAGCTCCTCCTGGAGAGCCTCCATTTTAGCAGGGTCAGCTCCTCCTGGGGTTGAAATAATGCAACAATGGAAAATGGAACATTAGTTCAAATTAGGCTTGAATGTGCAGCTCCTGGAGGTTTTGTGAAACACATTTTTTTCACCTGGTTCAGATTTAACAAGCTTAAAAAGAAGAGATGCCTCTTTACTTGCAGTGCAGTTATTTGACTCGTGCTACAACATCAATGACAGGCATTTAAAATATTAAGAAACACACAAACCTCCTCCGTGTCTTGATCCAGCTTCGTGGGACCCGGCCTTGTATTTAAGTTTATTGAGCTCACTTGTCACCTGAAGATGAAACCCAGTGTTATCCTGATGTGTGTTTAGCATCAATCAGAGTCATTTACCAAAGAGAAAAACAAGGAAACACTCGGCATCTTATGTTGCTAAAATCAGAACACACATGCCAAGTACTAGATCCAGTCGGTTGCAATTTTCATGAAAGCTGTCGACATTGTTTTACCTTTAATACTTACATTTTTTTGCAATTACTGCAAAAAAAAAGGTTGTTTTTGATGATGTAGAAATTTTTCTATTTTTAACACTTTTTTTTACTGTCTACCTTTTTGTTATCTTCTTCCACATCTGCTAAATTCCTGCGGAGAAGTTCGGCCTCGTCTTCCACCAGCTGAAGCTGCTGCCTGAGCTCTGAGAGAGCCTCGCCCTGCTCTCTGCTCTGTTGACCTCCACTGCTAGAGCCATCCACTCCTGCTGCTGCCAGACTAGGGGGTAAAGAGCAGACGAGCAGTGTTAATGAGGACATCGACTCCTTTTACTCTTCCAGCTTCTACATATTCAAACTTGAAATTATTTTTAATAACTATCTTTGTCACAATTTACCTATTTAATGTTCCTCAGTCCCCAGATTTTCTTTTCATAACAGCTATCATCACATTCCACTAAGCTAGCTGCTGGTTGTCTCATCAGGATTCTGATGAATGAGTGCCAAGTACCTGTCCTCTCTCATGTCATCCAGCTCAGCCTTTAGCCCTCTGTTCTCCACCTCGAGCTCCACAATCTTTCGCCCCAAGATGTTTGCTTCCTCCTCCACAAGGCGTAAACGGAGCTTCAGCTCAGATTCACGGGTGGTGGGAGGCCCTCCAGCCTCACCTTTAGGCAGAGGGCTGTCCACATCCCCATAAAAGGACCGATACTTCTGGAGCTCCTGCTCAAGTCGGTCCTTCTCTTTGTCGATCTTTGCCATCTTTTTCCTCATCAAGATGGCTTCCTCTTTGATGAAAGCTAGCTGGCATTTCAGATCGTCATTTTCTTCCTGTGAACAGGTTGAACATTTATTTCATTCAGTAACTTCCCAACTTTTGAGATAACAAAAAGTACATCTTAACTCTTTTGCCCAGTTCTCTGTATTTTAGTCTCATAGACAAACCAAAGACAATACAGTAGCAATGTAGCTTCTCTGGTGTTCTAATGACTTTGGAGGCTGCTTAAAAATCTACACCCAAGATCCAGGTTAGATGTTTCTCCATGTTACTTTTACTCACTGTAAAATATGACTATCCAGCTCTGCCTATCAGATTTATATTTCATTTGCAGATTTACAGGGGAAAAATAACATCTTTATTAAACATATCAGCCAAAGTTTATACCTTTATAATCTTATAAATTGCTGACTCACCTCTATTGGGGTCTGTGGAGTCTTCCTGTCTGCTTTCTGCCCGTCCTTACTGCCTTTTCTTTTGAGTGAGAGCTGCGGGGAAACAGTGGTTACATCACCATCAGCGGCAGCTTGCCGTTTTCTTACTGAGGGCAGTGACATCATCCAGATTTATGGAACACTGAAGACTCGCTAATGGAAAAACTGGACCACTTAAACTCGCCCTCCAGAACGTTTCTGGTAAGATATTTAAATTCAAAGCACGCTGCTGTCAGTGCAGTTGTTATTTTAGAGCTTAGAAGAAAAATAATACCAAAAAAATCTGGTTTGTGAATTTATATGTTTCTTACACATCACATTATAAGAAAGACTTTGTCCTAAATATGTAATATTACTGCAGGGTAGTAGAGCTGCTGCACTGACAATGAACCTGGCTGTTGTATTGCTATTAACCTCGAGTACTGAAATCGGGGTTTTCTATTTTTGTTTTGGATTATTTTACTCAGATTTTAGCTTATTTTAATCTGGAGCTAATGCATTTATTGGAAAACTGTGAAAAAACTCTTGAAGTATATTGTGAATACTGATCATTACTGCCTGATAAACCATGCTCTTCAACCCTCACCTTCACATTTTCTCCAGTGATATTCAAATTGCATCTTATAGTCTAACTTTTGGTTCAGATAACAATTTGCATTGTGTAACTGTCACAGAAGGTCAAACAAATGTAGACACACTGCCTTCAGCCTCTCACCTCTTTGGCCTTCTCCATTTCATTTTGCAGGGCCTGTTTGGTGACCTCCACCTCTATCAGCTGCTGCCTGAGCTTCTCATTCTCCTCCTCTGTCTTTGTCCTCTTCTCCTCCACATTTTCCAGCTCATGGTGCAAGCGCACAGATACATCCTTTGCCACCTGGGAGAGGATTCAAGACAGAATAAAGAAAAAAGCATATAGGAAAATGAAAAGAGGAGGGAGGTTCAGTCACTGTTTTGATCATTAATTTAGAGGATGATGATGATGGGACATCCAAAGACTCACTTTCAGGTCTTGCTCCAGACTTCTAAGCAGCTCTCCATCCACTTGACCACTTTCTGTGATCCTGAGCCTCTTTCTCTCAGCCTTCTTTAGTCTGTATTGGAGAATCCGACAGTTCTTATTGGCTCTCTCCAACTCTCTGCGCATGTCCTGCAGCTGGCAGGCGTCTTCTTCATAAAAGGTGTCCCGCATCTCATCCATCTCTGCCCGCATCTCCTCGATTTCATTCTAACAAAACGTGGAAATAAAATGCGTGATGAAATAATTAAATCCAGCATTTCACTTCCAAAAATATATAGTTTTCACAGCAGCGGTGATCATGCAGTAAGCGTGCAAATACAACAGGTGCGACAGTTGAGCACGCCAAAAAAAAAAAAGAATAAAAAAAAAACATGGCCTATTTTAATTCAAGCAAATTTAAAGCTTAGCGTAGAATCGCATTACCTTCAGCTCCTCGTTTTCATCCTCCAGTCTCTCGAGCTCTTCCTGTAGTTTCTGGTCTGGCTGTGCAGGCACCTGCGAACTGTCGCGCTCGGGGGATAGCTCGGGCTCAGAGCCCGGCGGAGATGCTGATTTCGCCTGCATCTTTGTCCCTTTCTTCCCCAAGCTCTTATTCAAGTGAAACTGTATTAGCTCGGACTGCAAGCATCCCTCCTTCCAGAAGCCGGGTCCGCAGCCCACTGTGCCTTTCGGGCTCTTTTTGCTGCTAGTCGCCTCCCCTCCCTTCAGATTTTTGCTCCTCAGTTTGGGGGATTTGGATGCGCAAGGTTGGTCGGAGACAACGCGGTTCTGATCAGCTCTGGAGGGCGAAGAAGCGTCTTCTGCTGGTTGGACGGCTCCTCTGTCTGCCGCCGCCGTGGGCCTGCTCTGCGTCGGATTTTCAGCACCAGCAGGCTGGACAGCAGCCGCGCCTCTGGTGGCAGGATTGCCTCCGGCCTGCCGCTCCCTGCCCGTGGAGACTGGAGAATGACCTCGGCTACTTCTCCCTCCCCCTCCTCCTCCTCCCTGTTTTGATGTGATGGGCTTTGATGGGTTGCTGCCCTTCTGCGTAGTTTTAGAAGCTGTGTCTTTTAGCCCGGCCGGAGACGACGATCGCTGCTGCTGCTGCTTCCGGCTGCTATTGTCTGGCTGCCGCGGCGAGTCGGCAGACGATGGGTTCATCATGGTGTCAGAGGATCAGCTCATCCTCAACAACATCCATCCCCTTCGCCAGTATCCTTGTATCTGGGGGACAACTGACTTTTCAGACATAAAAGATAGGGAGGATCTAGGCTGAAGAACGATGCTCTACAGGTATATCAAATAGTTTGCCTCTTGGACTAGAGCCTGCGGGGGGAAAAAAACATAATTTGGAAAAACTGGCAGAGATTCACCGGGAGGCACCATGCATCACCGAGTGTAGGCAAGGCTAATTAGGTTAGACCATTGCCAGAGGAAAGCTGCCAGTAGGTGTGTTATGAGCGCCACAGATTAAGCCGTCGGTCATACAGACCCTGTTAGATGAGATGTGTTTGAGAGCAGCTGCAGCTCGGCCGAGTAATTAGACAATCCACATTTACATCACACGCGCCCAACGGGTGGGAAGTGGGCGAGAGAGAAAGACAGGGAGCGAGGTTAATGTAACCTAATGTCATTGGCTATTAAACCTTCGGCGGCAGCCAGTCAACTAAGCAGCGCTACTTGCTCAGTTGACAGACAGCCGGTTCAGAGAGGCCCCTGATCTGATCCCCGAGCGCTCCGAAAGAAACAAAGGGCGATCCAGCCTCGTTATGGATCACTAAGAACCACCCTCACGCTCATCCGGAGATAGCTGTTTCCTGTCAGCCATCATCTTACTCTTCGTATCCAACATGCCCGCTGACTCATTACTTGAATGGAAGATGAGCGACAAAAGTGTCAGAGGCAATAAAAGAAAAACGCCCTTTAACAGCTGGCACTGTTCATGCTTTTTTCTCTCTTTGTTGCTTCAGTTTTAAATTGAACAGGAATCGAATGGCGGCCTCACAGTCTCCCATTTTGCGCCGAAAACTAAAGAATACTAAATCAGTCCAAATTGAGGAAAAAGCAGCTCATACAGACTCATTTATTGCCTGAGGTGTCTGCCACAAACAAACAGGAGCAGCAAGTGTAAATCATCCCACCTTGGAGGCCTGACCGAGAACATAATGTGGACTATAGTCAGACATTTGCCCTTCATACAGGTTATTGTTTCCCACATTCATCTAAAACCCGCCTGAGTACTCAAAGAAAAAAGGTATCACCACATGGAAATTGCACTTTCAAATCTATCTCTTACCTTTTCTGGGGATTTTTGTCTTCTTCTTCTTCTTTTTGTCGGATGCTGAAGGGTAGTGATGATGGGGAGGCAGAAGAGATGCTGACTCGAGCGCCTCCCGACCACCGAGCAACCTGTTTCAATATTCATTACATTACATCATCGCAGGGAGGGGCCGAGCTGCACGGAAACGAAGCTGGGCTCTTTTCATTGGAAGACGACAGACGCCTCAGTCTGTCCTGCTCTCGATGCCTCGCTCTGAATTGTGATTGACTCATTAATTTTTTTTAGGCCGTCTGCACATGCAGGACGTATGATTGTCTGCTATTTTAAAAGCATATAAGCATAATTTACCCATCATTGATATTTTTTCTTATGCAGCATGATGTTTGCATATACAGTAAGATACTGTAGAGATACTTCACAAATCACATTCCATAAAATAAGCACATATTCAAATTCAAATATCTAATATTGTTTGCTTATTAGACTTTTGGTTATACATTACAAGTCACACTTCCCTTTGTGACTTTTAAGCAGAATACATATGAGCTCTTAGCTCTGTGGTGTTTAAAACATTAATTACACTGGTAGTTCCCATATGACATCTTCTTGGCGGCTGCCTTCTTTTTCCCAACCCGAAGTTGATGCACAAAATTTTTCCACTCCCAGGAGTCAGACTAGTTAGTGCTTGGAGAGAAGAGAGGCAGTCTTCATGTACTGCTTTCGGCGGAGTAAATGAGAAATTGCACACAGAAATCTGTGTGCTGTCCATTTCTCCCAGCAGTTTTTTCTGGATGTGTGTTGTGAGGAAATGGAAATGGGTTGAAAGCAGGTTAGTGTGTTAGTCCCAGGGAAAATATACACTGAGGGTAATTTATTCTGTTTGGGAACAGGCTGAACTCAAGGCAACTTCAATTTGATTATGTTATTAGTGGCTCAGACCATGAAGGCCAGACTCATCTGACCAGTTATTTGAAGTTTTCCTTCTTGGCCATGTATCAGTAGTTCCCTTATAGATGATAAGAGAATGCACATATCTGAAGTGTTGCATGGTTGTTCCAAGATGCACAGCTAAAGTGGTGAATAGCTGCTTGCATCACCCCACAGTGAGTAAAATAACAAGTATGCAGGAAGTGCCAGGGATTGACTTGGATTGAAAAGTGGGGATTTGCTATGCTCTGAAGGTTTTATGGCATGGGTTTTTCAAGGCTTTTTCTAACCACAGATCTTGGCCTCCTACCTCTGAACAATCAATTTGCCTCTGTCACTTCAGGCTTTTACAACAGTATATCTTTATCTGTTTTTAAAAGGACAGACAGAGAAGGTTCTGTGTTGTAATCGCAGTTTAATCACCAGACAAAATGCTGTCTAGCAGGGCCAATCCGCCACTTTGGGACAGGATAGGATGACAGATGTTTGGGGGCTTGCAGACCCTTTTGCATTGTCATGTATTCACACCCTTCCCCCACTTCTACCCTCTTTCCTTCCTCTGGTATACTCAGTTATTTACTTGAATTAAAGTGGCAGATGTCTGCGTCATCGAGGCACTTATGTGACAGTCGCGGTTTCTAACTGTGCCTTGTGAAACAAAAGAAGGTGATAACTGGCTTAAAAGTGTGTCTTGTCTCCTGGTAACATACAGATTTGCAGTTTGGTAGCATATCTCTGTTTAACTAGTTTATATTAGCATACAATGTATATATAACAATTGCCAATTATTTATTTTCATCCAAGTAAATAATTGTTAAGTGGCTTAACAATGAAGAAAAAACATTCCTCTGAAAACAGCCACAAACAAGAACTGCACTGAATCCATAGAAAGACTTTGAAAGACTTCCAGAAAGCCTGTAGAACTACCGCTCAAGATCACCTTAAAAGATTACAAGTCTGGCTGTTTGGAAGCAAAATATAAAGAAAGACAGGCCTCTCAAGACTTTTTCACAGTACTGTACAGTATGAACATTATACAATACAATATGATCTCTACCATCGTTACACAATACTTACTCATTGGCTAACTGATTAACTCCTAAAGGAAGACTAAACTACACTGAAATTCAGCTGTGGATGGGAAGAAAATGCTTTGTGAACTGAAAATCTCGAAGTCCTGTCAGAAGAAATGCTAACTTATAAGTCTATATTCTTCGGTACCAAATCTCATTCCCATTGCATTCACTGGTATGATCACCAGCAGAGGAACTATATGGACAGGTTGTAAGAGGAGAGAGAGTGAGCCCAATGAGCATCCATCTAAAAATAACACCCTCATTCAATCCACACACTCAAGCCTCTCTTTAATTCTCACTTCCCCTTTTAATACCAAAAACCTTTATCCTGAATATCACAGTAACATCTTCCATAAACAGACAACCGGGGCAATGTTACTGTTCAATATTATCAGAAATGATCTGCAGCATAAAGTTGTCATTTCTAATCATCCTTTCCAAATATTATAATGTAGTATTGCTACATTAGCATAAACACCATTGTAATATGTTGATTTCAAATGAAAGTATTGGCATGCACACAAACCTTTCATTTGCTGGATTTTATTTTGCCTTAAACTGATTTTTGAATTGCTTCATTATTTATTAATAACCATTCTTAAAATAATCACATGTCACACGAAAATAATAATAGTAAAAAAAGAAAACTTCACTGAACTCCTTTTTTTTTTAAAGGTAAGCAGTTGAGTGCTTATTGAAGTCACTGTGTATTGCGTTTCCCCTGTGAGGAACAAATATTCCTGTCTCCACCTCAGTTGTTGTGCTCCAGATATCAGCTGAGTTTGTGACAACAAGGAAAATTGTTACTTTGCTGTGAAATCCACAGGGGAATTTAGTGACGTAGGTATCTCAGTGCAAGTCCAGTAACATAGTTAAACTGCTGTAATGTATATCGGGCCGTTACTTGTGCAACAGTTCAGGTTTGACATCCTGAAAAAATTGAACATGAATAAGATTACATTGATTAAAGTTAACATCAACACATGAAATCTTAACTGACATGAATAGTTTAGAAATCTTGCATATAAGACGTTTAAGAATCCATTATAAAGCCTCAGTATAATGCTCCTAATAATTTAATTATAATAAATACTCAGATAATAATTAATATTTCTGAATATATAAAAAGTATTTATCTACTTGTAATTAAATTTCACAGCCTATTATTCAAAAGTTGAACTCAGAGATTTTCAAGGCTTTATGCTATGGTGATGCATTTGTCCACCAGAACAGATTGTTAAGACAGAACTGAAAGGGTTATAACGACACTCTGTCATCATCCAAGGAAAAGTCTGCTGATGAGGTTATGGTGTTATGTTACTGAGTTGTGAAATTATTGCACTGGGTTGAGGAATAATACAAACATAGTCCATGTGATAGGCCTACCCCTCTGCTAGTGAAGGCCTCCCACTCATAAACTCTGCAGGGGGATTGCATACTCATAGAAACACGTTTCTAAGCCTCTTACACAACAACATGCACATGCACATACACACATAGCTTTCACTCACTAAGCCAACCACCCACATACACATATAAGCATGAAAACCAACTTTAACTGTTTATTGCATTAGTGCCCTTTCTCATATAGACCCCAGCTGATTCATGGAGAAATTAAAGCAGGAAGAGGGTATTGGGGGACTAAGGGGATGGGGATGGGAGGGCTTTGAGAAGATGAATGGGTAGGGGGTGTCTGACAGCTGCTGTATACAGTTGTTATGGAAACCTTTGTCTGAACTCATTAAATGGGAGGAAAATTTGACATGGGTTAAAGGTTTTCTTTTTTTCTTTCATTATTTTAATAGTTGTCAGAATTATGCTTAGTTTGATGCATATTAGATTTGCAATATCTAAAACATAGCAGATGTGATTTCATCTAACAAAAACGCCTAGCTATAGGCTACTGCTTAGCTGCAAATACACAATGTCCTGTTTGCGAAAGTAATATCAATACTGCTAGATTAATACTGAAAGCTGAGAATTATGTCTTGAAGCAGTTTATTTAAACTATATGTGGTGGGAAGCTAAAACTATGACAATGTATGCTATTTAGTATGGTAAACTGTGCAAAAGTCTTGAGCCACCCTTCATTTCTTTATATTTTGCTTCCAAGAAGTGATCTTGAGCAATAGTTCTCCAGGCTTTTTGAAGGTCTTTCAGAGTTTTTCTTTGGACATTGGTTGCTTTTTCACTTATTTTAACTGCAGTCCTTGTACCTGACCATTTTTAGGGGAATTTTTTCTGTTTGTTTGTTAAGCCATTTAACGCTGACCTAATCATTCAAGTTCATTCAACCAGTTTTAAATTGTATTTTTAGGTACTTTGTTACTAGCAAGCTGTCACAAGACGATGTAAATTGTTTATAATTCTTTAGTTGAAACTACGAAAAAATGCCAGATAATAGACATGAAATTGTGCTTTTTCACTACTAAAATAATTCCAAAAAAGCTATAATCTGAAATCTCAGCAGTGTGTGGAGTGTATCCTGGATAAACCAGAGGAAGCAAGTGGAGCACAAATAAGTTGCAGACCTAAGAAATAATAAAAAATCATGAACGATATCTGAAAGTCATGTCAGTAGACCTGACACAGGACCTGAGAGATGAATCTGACTTTGTCTGCTGAAGTCTCATCAGAAATGGTCTCAGTGGAAGGATGGCTGTCCAGAAGCAGTTCTTAAGGAAGGGAAACAGGGATAAAAGACTGAGGTATGGCAGATTATACAAGAAATGGACTGAAAATCAGTGCCAATCGGTCTTATGGAGTGACAATATAAAGCAGAAAGGAGACAGAAAAATACTTAAGTTCAGCACTTGAAGGCTGTTTTACAGATTAAGGCAATAAAAATAAACGTCACTTTCCAAATTGTGATGGTCCCTCAGTCTTCCCTACCAGTACTGAACCACTTCATCAGCTGTATTGAAAATAGATTCATTCATTCAGAGCTTCGTTTCAGTGACATCTAGTGGCGAAATATCAGCACATCGGTGTCATACATCCATCACTAAATTTTGTTCCTTCGTTCCCTTTGCACAGGTTCCCGGATTTCCTCCCCTGGTGTGGTGAGCCTGAATTGAACGTGAGAGTGAGAAAACTGTGCATAGTGGATGTTTGGACCCCCCCTTCCCAGAGCATCGTTCCCTGTTTGCATATTTGTGATTGTTGTACATAGCTTCTTCTTCTGTTAAAAAAAAAAAAAAAGCACTGATCTGAGATCTCCCAAGTCTACACCTGAGTCTACCAGTCTATTGGCCTTGACAGAATGATCCAGCCAAGAAATGGAGACTCTAACACGGTGAGCCAAACCCTCACCCCAGCCATGAGCAAATACTCTGAGGGCTACAATGTCTGCCATGTATCACAAATCAAACCTGTTCTCTCCAGTCCATTGTTCCCTCCTTCCAGGCTCCCACCACCAGATGGGTTTTGATAAAGAAACCAAACAGTATGCTGAGAACAGTATGCTATTTCCCAGAGGTGTTCTGTTATATGGTGACTGTGGAAACCACCTGGGTACAGCAAACACACTGTCATGTTCAGGAAACCAGTCTGAAATGAGCTGAGCTTTGTGACATGGTGTGTTATCCTTCTGGAAACAGACATCATTAGATAGATACACCGCAGTCACAAAGGGATGGACACGGTCAGCACCAATACGCAGGTAAGCTGTGGAATTCAATGGATACTTGGTTGGCAATAAGGGGTGCAAAACATCCCGCACCTTTACATCACCACCACCAGCCTGAACCGCTGATACGTGTTAGGATGGATCCATACTTTTATGTTGTTCATGCCAAATTCTGACCCTACGATCTGAATATAGCAGAAATGTCCACACGTACACGGGTATTTTTGAAAACTGAGATTTTCCGTTTTCAAAAATACCGGTGTACGTGTGGACGTAGCCCAAGACTCATCAGACGAGGCAACATTTCTCCAGAATTCTGTTGACTTATTTTGGTGCCAGTGTGGATTGTAGCCTCAATTTCCTGCTTTTTAGCTGAAAAGGAGTAGCATCCAGTATGGTCTTCTGCTGCTGTAGCCCATCGCCGTCAAGGTTCGATGTGCTCTTCTGCATCTCTGAACTTCATAAGTTACTGTCAACAAGGCATTTTCACCCAAAGAAATGCAGCTCAGAAAATATCTTTTCTTTTTCAGACCATTCTTTGGAAACCGCATAGATGGTTGTGTGGGGAAAATCCCAGCAGATCAGTAAATATGAAATACTAACCTGTGCTGCACCAGCAACCACACCACATTCAAGGTCACTTACATCGCCTTTTTTCCACATTCTGATGCTCAGTTTGATCTTCAGCAGCTCACCTTTCCCATATATACATGCCTCTATGCATTGATTTGCTGCCATGTGATTGGGTGATTTGATATTTGCAGTAGTACAGGTTAACCTAATAAAGTGGCTGGTGAGTGCTGAATTAAAGACATGTGCTGCACCATGAAGGAGACATTTAAACCAAATCAGCATTTGTACAGGCATTCAGTTTAGTTTAATCTGAAGAGAGTTCAAAGATATGATATTAAAAAGAAAAAAGGACGAAATTAACAACAGAAGCAATGTTGACTTATAAAACGCCCAAGCAGAAAAGGCAGGAACATTCCCAAATGAGCAGTGTCCAAAATATCACAATATAATATGTACAACACAAAAAGAAGACAAATACACAGACAATCACTCTTAGCAAGGTGGAAATCAGTATTTACATAACAATAAATAACCGATAAATAAAATAACATTGAAACACATTAGCTGATAGATGAAATAAGCCAGGAGTTGCTGATATTTATCAGGCTGATCATTTATACTCCATATACTACAGACAGTGGTAATGTATAAATATTTCAAATAGATGCACACCACCTCTTTTTGTGTAGAAATCATAATCTTTTCTCTTTTCGAATCCAAATCTTACCTCTGATAAATTTACATTCAAGCCTGCTCCAGCCATGAATTAAATCTGAAAAGTTGACTGAATATGTAAAGGAGTTTTTCTTAAAGAAAACAGCGCTGAAGGCAGGTTAAGTTAACATGATGATTTCTTTAAAAAAGGTAGCGGCTGTAAGCTAGCTCTGAATCCTCCATAAATACAAAAGGGAAGCCAGAATGCCACCATGTTGTCAGCACATAACATCTTCACCAGGGTCTAAGACAAACGACATCTTCCGAGAGGACAGAATATAAAAAGACAGGTAAACATCAGCAATTACGCAACTCCGCCAGCTTCGCTGATGGGGGTGGGGTGGTGGTGGGGAAACACTGAGATAGTCATCAAATTCATCATTCATCTGAATAACAATTATTACATTTCATCACATTAGATACAGGTAAGGATATGCAAAATGGTTTATGGTTGTATATAGAAATAATAATATCTAAATGTCACCCCCATGTGAGCTGAAGTGATCTTTCCATCTTAAAAGCAGCAGTGGAACAGCATCATCCAACGAGGGTTGACAATTCATTTGTTCCTACTTCTATTTCTTTTCCTTCTTCATATATATATATATATATATAGATAGATATATAGATATATATAGATATATGCGCTCACTTTTGAGCATATAAATGCTCAAAATTAGCATTTATATCCCATAAATAAATTAGTGTAAATAAGACAGTTTCATCTGCACAACTAAGTGGCTAACTGTAGAAGTGTCAGAATCAGCACACAGGAGCTGTAAACTTAAAGTCTCACCTGTGCAACATCAACAACGTGTAAATAATATGAGGACAAAACTGACATGATAGTGTACGTTATCGTCAGCTTTATATCTGTACAGGTAAGCAACAAACAATAAGAATACACTCAAATGTAAATAGACATTTCTGTTATCATGTGTATTCCTGTCTCAATATAGCAGTTCATAAATTCTTTTTACCAGCTCAGATGCATTAAATGCAACTTTCTCACTTTTCGGGCTTCGATTTTAAGTAGCTGAAAGTCACTCGTGGAAGCTGATCTGTTCAGCGCCACAATAAAGAGAAGGAATACAATGCTCTGTCTCACACCGGAAACTGTTGTATTTGGTGTTGTGATAATGGTCATCCGGTGTATGACCAGCGATCACCTTTTAGTAACAGAATGGTCCTCTCTTAACAAAAAAAATGCCTGTCTCGTATTTTATATACAACTCAGATCATGGCTTAAATAAACTTATCCCACCTGATCATCCACCTATCTAAATCTTCCTCAAAGTAAGTCTTTCATGTTTTAGCACAATCAGCCTAGAAACCAAGCAAGGCCCTACCTCACCTGAACTTCTCTGACTACCTCTCCTTTAATCTCTTTTAGCTCGTCCTTTCCTCTTTCTCCTCCCAGAGTTCTCCTGGGGTTTCTCCTCTTTGCTCCCCATCAGCATTGCTCCATTGGCAGCTTTGCTGAGCCCATTGAGGGTGCCATTAGAAACAGCCTTGCCGGCTTTGGAGGAAGAGGAGACGTCGCGCCGTGCGGGTTGCTGGCGACGGTAGGTTTGATAGTAGAAGTTGCCAAACAGGACGATGAAGGTGATGGCGTAGCAGATGAGGGAGTAGTGCATCCAGTGGGGGAAGTCACAGTTGACATAGAGAGACAAGGCCGTGTGACCGATGGTGACGTGGAACTGAATCTGAGCCGCGAAGAGAAAATGAGGGTTATGCTTTTGCACTGCATTATGCTTTCACTGCTCTTTCATAGCAAGAAGAATCATTTTCAGTCAGATTATCCCTACAATCAGTAAATTTCATTGGAAATCAACCACCCTGGAAATCAACCTACCATCTGGATAATCGTCAAATACTTCTTCCACCACAGGTATTTTTGGATCTTAGGTCCACAGGAGGCAAGGCCGTAATACAGGTACATCAAAACATGGATCATCGCATTCATATGTGCACCAAAGAATGCTGCAAGTAGAAGAAACAATACGTTTTTCATTATGTTCTGCTTACTATAGTTTAAAACAGTTTTGTGGCATATAAAATTCTCAGACTGAGTTGCCTTGAACTCCTGTTGTCTGTATCTAATAAAAAGACAATAGTAGAGGGGATGGGAGATACAAACAAGTCCAAGGGCCCCTTGACTCCAGATTAAACTATCCAAGCTACACATGATGATACTATGGTTGTGGGTTTCAGTGAAATTTGTCATCTAGCTTTCTCATCAGCTGTCAGACTCAGTTTACTCTCAGTCACAATCATCTACTTGCAAATATACATACAGCTGCACTTGTGTTTACTAATTAGCAAGTGATAGCATGTCCATCCATCCATCCATCCATTTGCTTCTGCTTTTCAGGGTCATGGCCTGACGGTGGAATTGAACTCAGGACCTTCTTGTGTGAGGCAACAGTGCTAATCACCGTGCCAGCATGTTATCATGCTAAATACATTCTGTGAACATGATAAACACTGTACCCAATAGTAAACTTTAGTGATTAGGTTCTATTACTATTAACATGTTGCCTTGTTGTCATTAGCACTTAGCTCAACGTGCTACTGTGCCTCTGGTATACCTTTACAGAGTTGCTAGCATGGCTGTTAATATGCAGATGCATAT
>VOQK01001684.1:0-13802 GCA_015052645.1 Benitochromis conjunctus
ATGATGAATCTGTGGTCAACTCTTAGTCTAAAGTCTTATTAAATACAGCTTGTATTGGATGTTCTAACTGTAAATCACAGTCCTCTTTAGAGACCAGGAGGACAATGAACAGGCATGAGTTGGAGCCCTGCATCTCTGGTTAAAAAAAAAGAAAAAGACAATTAACAGTAAAAATGTTCAGCGTGAGTTTTCAGTAGTTGACTACTTGAGTAAAAATGTAAATGTCAAACTTGCTCAAAATGCAGATAAACTACAGGCTCAGGGATATGTTGTTCACTACTCCACATCGCTGGTTAAAGTCATGTAGCATGTGCAGCATCATCGTCTCGCTTCTTCTCCTGCAGAGGTCGGCAGTATTTGAGTTGGACCACACATGCTTTAAGCACTCGTTACTCTATCAGTGACTGCAGCGGATCAGGACTGTTCTGCAAAAGGCTCACGATCACCAATTCAACTGTCAATGAAACCGGACAGTATCAGTGCTCCTACACAGGCCTGAAAGCTGAAGATGGCAAAACCTCAGCAGCAGTGTATGTGTTTGTTCAAGGTATAACTCTTTTTTATTTATTCTTCTTTTTTTTGGTTGCTTTTTAACATTTATTACACTGTGTTTTTTTAAGCATCCATTTATATAAAAGAAAATATGGGATTATCAGCTTCACACACTGAAACACACCTGCTATTGTGATTTGTGCTTTAATGTTTAGATTATAAGGTGCCATTTGTGCCATCTGAAAAGGAATATGAGGTGGTGTTTATCCGCGAAGGGGAGCGAGTGGTAATACCATGCCGAGGCTCAGTGGAGAATCTCAATGTCACACTTAACATCGTAAGAAGCTGTTTCTGGTCTTTGCTTTTTGTCAGTAAAACAGTTTTACGAGGTGTAGGTTGGTAAACAGTTGTGTTTTCCAGATGTGATGTTTTATTTACACGCCGTGCTCGTGTGTAAAGCACTTGGTGTGAAATTCTTTAAACCTTTCTGTTTGGAATCATGAAGTTTGTGTGTTTGTCAGAAGTATCCAGTGAAGGAGTTTCATCCGGACGGGAAGGATTCTGTGTGGGATGCCAGGACGGGCTTCACTGTTCCTACTCATTTGATCAGCTACGCTGGTGTTGTGTCCTGCCAAACCCGTATTAGAAACGAGACATTTAAGTCCCCGCTCTACATTGTGGCTGTTGTTGGTAAGATGGAAAAGGATACAAAGAGAAATTATCAGTTGTCATAGAAACAGCTTATACGTGACATTTTGGAGCTGAATAAACACCAAAACCTGTGGGGAATTCTAACTTTGACTTTGTAAGGTGAAAGGCGCTGCACCAACACACTCAGAGTGTTGGCGCAGAGAGAGTCTGTAGTCTCAGGAGAACAATAGTGTGTCGATTTACTATCTTCCCTCCTTTTTCCGCAGGATACAAGATTTATGACCTCACCCTGACCCCCAACAATGTAAGGCTGTCTGTGGGGGAGCAGCTCATGCTCAGATGCACTGCTTTCACAGAGCTGAACGTGGGCATCGAATTCAACTGGACGCACTCTGGTGGGGTCCTGGTCAGTACCCCACACTCCTCTGTTCTCATTATCTTTGTGTACCGTTAATGAACTTATGTAACAGGCTTAAAGAAGAGTTATAATCCTCATGTCCACAAAGTAGTAGCTGTGCATTATTTACAAATACAAATTACAGAATAATAATTATGAGCACTGGTGAAGACACCTGTAAACGCCGCTCCTGTAGAGCGACTTTCAGAGTGTTGGATCCCCCCGAGAAACAAAAAACTTTAAATAGTGCTCCTAAGATGACAGTTTCAAAATTATTAGAGGATATCTGCTCTCAGGGGCATCCTAAAGATCTAACGAGTAGAAAAATGGTTTGAAATTGAGTGTTTATAGCAGTTTGAAGCCTGAACTTTTGGCTCACATGGATGTTTTTTACCTCATTATTGGGAACTGGTCACGTAAAAATTGAGCATCCTCCATTGTAACGGTATAAACATGACTGAAAATAAGGAAAAGCGTAACAGACCCCCTTTCAGTCGGCCTGTTTGACTCACTGAAGAGAAGAGACTGAGATACCAGCAGTGCTGTATCTCTCTTCCTGCTGTCCTTGCACAAATTCATTACTTCCTGCTTTCAGGAATCCATCAGCCTTCATCTTGTACCACCAAAGTGCAAAGGTGACCAGATGTGGTTTTGATGTCCTGACTGCTTACATTACTAAGAACAATAAACTGTCTGGACTGAGGCAACACTTGAACTTTAATTTCTGTAAAACAAGAAAAAATCACAGCCATTACGAGTGTCACGTGCGTCCGTTTAAAAAGACAAACTGTGTGTTTATATATGATGTCTTCCCTCTGTCAGACTTGGGTCAACGGTTCGAGGCCGCCCCACACGGTTCCTCATAAGAAGAAGCTCTGGAACTCTCTGGAGCTGTCAAACACGCTGATCGTGAAGAACGTGACGGTAGCTCACGGAGGAGAATTCACCTGCTCTGCTTCGAGCGGGCAGATGGAGAAAAGTGCTTCAGCGTTTCTTACAGTTTATGGTGGGTGCTCCGAAAGCACAACACCTGTTATGTTGGCTAAAAACTTTCCAAGTCAAGCAATAATTCAACATTCACAAAAGATATGTGTGTAGTTGTACAGCTCGAAGACAGCTGACGATTGTACTGTGTTAAATATTCAGAGTAGGTTTTAACTGGGACCAATTATTTATTTGTTATTTGATTACTGGCTAGAGTGGCTTTGTCTAACTCACAGTTCAAAGTGTTCCTTATAGACAAGATGTTTTAGCTCCTGTAACTTTAAACCAACTTTTTGTTTGATTGACTGCCCTTTGCAAACACAGGTGGGCGGGGCTTTGTGCTTAGACGGATGTATCTGAGCTGTCTCTGACATCAAACACATCCTAATTATTAAAGCCCTAACTCAACCCTCGTTGAAACCCCTGAATTTCTGCTAATATCTTTTTTAAACATTAATAATATTTTTCATCTTTATCAACTTGTTTGTGTTCTTTTCTCTAATTTTTTTAAAAACTTTTTACTTAATTTTCTCATCCTTTTTGGACAAATTTAATCTCTCAGACTATGCTGTTTATTATTTGTGCATTTATCCCGATAGCACTGATACTGGACAATTAATTTTAAGTATCACACTGATGGAATTGATTTTAATAATATTACTACTAATAATAATACTTATTCTTATTCTTGCAAAACACTTTTCTTTTTTTGTTTTTGCTTTATTTGAAGCCAAAATAATAATTGTAACAAAGTCATAAAAAAACTTGACCTTTTTTGTATTTGTGTGATTTCTTGTATTTCCAGAAAAACCTTTTATTGATATGGAAGAGCCCTGGACAAAGGTGTGGGAGGTAAATGTGGGCGAGCCATCTACATACATCCCCGTGAAGTACTCCGCTTACCCTGAGCCCATCCTTAAATGGTGTGTTCACAGCAGTATTTGCTTTGATGCTTCACGAGTGTTTCACGAGTGTTTCAGCTGATTTTGTAACTTTGCTTTTACTCTCACTTTGTGTTCGCAGGTTTAAAAACGACCTCCCACTGAATGACTACAGAATAAAACAGAAGAGTGATGCTCTTGTCATCCGTGAAGTTAAAGAAACAGACGCTGGCATTTACACAGTTATCCTGACCAATAAAATTACAAAAGAGGAGCAGAGACGCTCTTTCCAGCTGCTGGTCAATGGTGTGTTTTGTTCCTCTTCTTTCTCTTTTGCATTAATTTTCTCCTGCCTGCTGTGGATGTGACTCGACTTCTTCCTGTGCAGTTCCTCCTTGTATCATAGAGAAGGAGATGGCAGTGGACACTGATGTGTACCTGTACGGCAGCAGCACGACTTTGAGCTGCACCGCTCGTGGATTTCCCATACCTACACACATCCAGTGGGAGTGGATGTCCAAAGAGGACTGCCCAGAGGCTTTCACGTACGTCAACTCCTCAGTGTGAGTGTAAAAGAGAGACAAAGAGGTCGTTTCCATACACAAACTTTGGATGTAGTTCGAGAATAAAATTTGGGACTTTAAATAAAAGTTGAACTTCTTCACATGTGTTAGACACATTATTATAGAAGGAAATAGTCAGTTTGGTTCAGGCAGCCGTGCTGGCAGAAAGAGCTGGTAGGTTTAAAACCATTATAATATCTAATGTGACTTAGTTCTTATGTACAATTCTCCTGAATAATGTCTAGAAAGGTTCAGGGCAGAAAGATAAATTCGGTTCGGGGCTTTGTTTTGTGCATGCATGGAGTAGTCACATGACTTTGAGTCCCTCATTGTCAACAGGTTGTTGATTTAGAAGAGGAATAGCTGCTTTCGTGATGTTGACCAAAACAAGAGAGGAGACAATGAGAGCACACTCTGACCTGATGCAAATCAGCGGATGTGATTCAGTCTCTTCACAATGTCCATTTTTAGAACGACGTCAGTGATTCAGTCTCAGAATGTGCTCACTAATTTTGGACGACTTGTACTGACCTAATGTTTGTGCTCGCTGGATCAGCTGTGTAAGATAGCAGCTTTGGCCATGCAATATTCAGCCAGTTACACAACAACCTCACGAAAGACTCCTGTTGTGATTTCACAGTGTTGATAGAAAGGAGGATGGTGTGTGCGTGCGTGCGTGCGTGCGTGCGTGCGTGAGGGACCAGACAACACCAGCGGCAGATTCCTTATCATCTGTCTACACATCTGAGCACTTCCTGTGTCCTGCACTACGTTTCCTGTTGTTCCTGTCATGTTCTTCCTGTAAAAGCTAAACCACTTCTTATATACTTTCTTTCCCCGTTTACTGAATTTTATCGTATTTCTTGCTGTAATTGGGTGTAATAGCAGGTAATAAAAATGAAACAAGTCATAATTGGTAAATGGAAAAAAAGTGGAAAAACAACTGAAAGACCTGCCATCTTCTTTTCATCTTCCTTTTCTCACCGTTAATTTGGTGTATCCGAGTGAAAGAGGAAACTGCAGTGCAGCTGTTTGCACAGCTGGTGTCTTTGCAGTTAATAATAATAAAAAGATCAGAGCTGGATATTGTGTTTTATGATTCTTCTGTTCACGTTTGTGCATCAGGTCACGACTTGTTAAGTCTGAGTCACAGCTGAAGGAGTGCGCAAACTGGAAAGATGTCAGCAACAGAACTGGTCACAACCACGTGCAGCCAATTAGAACTGACACTGATCAAGCTCAGAAGGTAACAAAACATCTGTGATTACGCCACATTTTCCCTTTTGCTCCAAGAATTTTACGACATCTGAACGATACGGAGTTCATTTAAAGCTAAATAATAATTACTGACAGATGAAATGTATTTCTGCAGAAAATCACAAGCTCCTTAAAGATTCAGAAAGCTGAGGCTCACGCCCTCTACAGATGCATGGCTGCGAACAAAGTAGGCAAGGATTCACGCGTCGTGTTTTTCCATGTAACACGTAAGTCCCGTACTTTTTTTTTCTCTTAAAAAGCATCTTGTTGTAATTGTTTTGTGTCTGACGGTGTGGCTTCTGTCGTCATTATAAACAGCCTTTTCAGAATTCTTCTTCTTCTTCTATCTCATGTGTTTCCATCCCTAGGTGGCCTTGAGGTGACCATGTCTCCCTCTAACAGGCCTTTGGAGGAGGATCATGTCATTCTGCGGTGTAAGGCTGACTCGCTGATCTATGGCAACCTCACCTGGTTTCGTGTGACCAACGTTTCCAAGTCAGAGCAGGGAACATTGGCGCAGCCTTGTCGCTCTCTGACTCTGCAGCCTACTCCACTGTCGCATGCCGTGCTGACCCCCCAGCCTGGCACCAATGTGACTCTGGAGCTGTCACTGCGCAATGCGTCCCATCAGGATGAGGGCCTGTACGCCTGTCAGGTGGTAAACGTCATCACTGGGGAGAAGACCTGCCTGCTACACAGTGTTTCTCTCAGAGGTGAGATGTACTCACAGCATTTTCCTTCTGTAATGACTAGGTCAGGCTTTGTTAAGTGAATTTGTTTTAAATGTCATTTCTACATGTGAGCAAAAGTCAAAAGGCAAGTTTTATTTTAATGATGGTATCATAGAAAAGATGAAGTAGAAATCAACAAAAATGCCCCTTTATTTCTCATTCTGCTTTAAAAACATCAATGCTTTGACTTTTTTAATGTGTTTGAAACTAATCTTTATAATTCTGATTTTTTTAGACCTTGAGGCTCCAAGGATCCTTAATAATTTCACAGACCAAAAGGTTCGGGTAAGTTCGACAGTCACTCTCCACTGTGTGGCTGCTGGGACGCCAAACCCGACGGTTGCCTGGACCAAAAACAACCGCACTGTTGTGGAGAGCTCAGGTGAGACACGTGCAGCGTTTCACTGGAAACTGATTCACCTCAGGAGTTACAAGAGCTGCAAAACAAAACATCTGGTTGCCTTTCAGGTGTTACTCTGAATCAGCAGAACCGCAGTCTGACAATTCAGCGCGTGACGAAGGAGGACAGTGGTCTGTACACCTGCACTGTATGTAACAGCCTTGGGTGTGACACAGCACAGGCCTCTTTGAGTACTGAAGGTCAGTCACGAACTAAGATGTTGTCTGCTTCTTATAGATGCTTTTCAAAGTGCTTTTTTTTCTCTCATTGGTGTTGTTTTGTGTCTTGTTTTGTCCATCTTCACATGTTTTTTAATGTCTTTGTGGTTATTTATGCAGTTTCTGTGCATGTTGCATGTCATTGTCATTGGCTCAGGGCCTCCCTGACCTTCTAGGCCCTTGGGCCTGGGTGTCTTGTGTTGTTTGTAATACATCCTCAGCTTAAAATCAGGAGTATCTTATTGTCTGTGTGAAAGGTTTTGGCCTAAACCTTTTGGCAATTCCACCAGTAGTACAAAGACTGTATGGTGATATCTGGCTTCAAGGTTTAACAAATTCACATCGCATTTCTTTTTATATGTCAAAGATATAAATAAAAATAGTCTTGCTTCCTCGTGACAGGAAGCTACCCCAGTTAACGCACATCCTCCTGGGAGTATCTAAATCTAAAACAATTAAGAGACGGCAGGACAAAGGGAGAGGCCGGCCCTGCCTGAGCTCCAGCATCTGCTCTCTTGTCCAGGCTTCTTGTACCAAACACAGGGACACAGCGAAAAACAAACAAATGCACTGACTAGACGCAGAGCCTACGTGACCGTGTCCCCGCCAGCAGAATGTGGACCCAGTTACAGTAGCTCACAACTCTGCTCAGGCGCCAGTTCTGCTAAAAGGGGGGGCGTAGAGGGACAGACCTGCTAACAACAAAAGCCCAGTGTATGAGGGTGGGGGGAGGCAAGCAATTGCATGTCACTTTAATAACATTTTTTGAGTTTTGCATATTACAAAAAAGTAAGACTCACACATTTGACCAGCTTTTAACTAAAAATAGGAATACCTAACCAGGAAAGATAGAGCGCCTCTATTACGAATACAGCATAATGGTGTAAATGGCCAACAAATAATATAGACAGAGAGTGAGTGGGGGTGTGCTGCTAATGATCAGAAATCTGACTGTCCATCATGTCATGTCATATTCATAAAGGGATGAGAAAAATAATCCCCCCAAACAACCCTCCAGTGTAACCGTCCCATTTTCTGCCCCCATCTGCCCCCTAAATAATTCATGCTCATTGCCCATTACAGCACGCAGCGACACACTACAATGGCTCCGATAGACCTTTTCCAAGTTGTCTTTGGCAGTCGTCATTCATTCTGACTCCTGACCATTTGTTATGACTAGATAAAATATCAGTTTGCTTACAGTCCAGATTCCAACAGTCTCCTTTCTCCAACCTAAACACAGACACACACACGTGAACAGGCCAAAAACAATGACTAACCTGTGTGAACTTTAGGAAACGCTGCCAAGGCACCTCACTGAAAATTACAACCAACCTTCCCACTGCAACTGCTCCGTGTTTTCTCCTCAAACATGGGCCTCAAATTTGTCATGCATGTACTAAAATCTGTTCTGTGACACCATTACAGATTTTATGTCTTTTTGAATTCTTATGTTAAAGATATTCTTTGTGTTTATCTAAGGTGCAGAAGAGAAGACTAATGTGGAGCTGATTGTTCCCATTGGCTCAGTGGTCATCGCTATGTTTTTCTGGTTACTGATCGTCTTCGTCATCCGCGGGAGAAAGAGAGTAAGAACTTCCTCATCCTCTTTTCCCTGTACTGTTCCTTCCTCGGATTTCCCCTCCAGTTACGCACACGGATGATGTCCATTAAAAAAGCACGGTAAAACCGGCGAGTACAATGACACACACTGTAGGCATTTACGGCTGATTGGAAGTGACTGCTCTGGCCCTGAGTAGCTGCTCTCTTTTGTATCCAGGAACAACAGGGAGTCTCTCTGCTCCCCTAAGTCACGTAGGCCCGCCACACTGAGTAGGCCCCTTTTATTGAAGGGACACCGGAGTCAATGGAAAACTGTTGTACACTTTAATTGTGGTCAAAGGGAATAACTGAGAGAAACAGCAGCTCATTAATTTACATGTTACATCTCTTCTTGTCTTTAAAACTTGCCACTGCGTCACTGTTTCAGCCAAATGGAGTGGATCTGAAGACTGGCTACCTCTCCATGATCCTCGACTCGGAGGACATGCCAATGGATGAGCAGTGTGAGAGGCTCACCTACGATGCCAACAAATGGGAATTCCCCCGGGACAGGCTGAAGCTTGGTGAGACACGATTATCATTCAAACACTCTTTGAGAAGAAAACAGACATCTGCACTGCTACTGACCACTGCCTACCTTATGAAAGAATTTATAAAGTTTATAAAACACTACATGAAGTTATAGCCCACATTTTTTAACACCATGCTAACAGCAGGACAAAAGAATCAGCGATATCTGTCTATCAGTGCTTTGATCACTGGGCAGCCGGAGGCAAAAATAGGCAAACATAAGATTCTAAATATTGTTTTTAAGCACATAGACCAACATGTGGACGCGGCCACAGTGACAACACTCACAGATGACAGTCCCTGATAAAATACTAGGTAAGCACTGATGTTAACAAGCCAGCCAATCAAGACTTGCACCAAAATACAACAGACAGTTCAGTGCTATTATTAGAAACACTTGTGTTTAATACTTCCTGTCACAATGGCTGCAAAGATGCTTAGATGTGGACACTTTGACATACCCCCCACCCACAAAAAACCCCTCAAACACACAAACAAACAAAAAAAACTGACGACTTTTTGGCTGTTGCCATATTATTCTTTGGCAATATTTGGATAGCAAATATTTGGTAATATTTGGATAGCAGAGATGCACTTCTTCTTTCCAAAGAAGAAGTGCATCACAGCTGAAGGTTCTGGTGTCCATCGTGTTAAGTCTGAAGCAAGGAGCAGTCAAGAGAGCTGCTGAAGGGTGCACAGGGCAAGGGTGTAAGGATGAAGGGGGTATGATAGACATGGGGTACCATGTCACTAGGTGTAATATCGTCAGTCGAATTCTGTACCATTTGGAGTGTCTCAGAGACCTTTACACCTACCTACAACTGTAGGGAACAGCTCAGCTAACATGAATGGCCCTATAGCGTAGTGGGTTACACATGTGAAAGGTCCCTTTAGTGTTGTGTCACGAAGGGAATCTGAGCTATCTGCTGTGGTGACCCTTTGTGAATAAGGGAGCAGCTGACAGAGGCTTCTCCTTCATGTATAGCATGCTAACAACCGTCAAAAGCTTTTTTTACCACCTTAGTTTGGCATGTTAAAATTCTAGCACTGGCCTCACTGGTTGCAATATTTCAATAAAAAATGAGTATTTTTTGCAGGGATTTTGTCATGACAAACGTTTTATTTTCAAGGTGACCCACTGGGACGAGGGGCATTTGGGCAGGTGGTCGAAGCAGCCGCATTTGGCATTGAGAAAGCGACCACATGCACCACAGTTGCAGTCAAGATGCTTAAGGGTTTGTATTTCGTCCTCCTTTTATTACACACAGTGAGCAAACACAATAAAAACCATCAAACACACAGAACTAATGTTATCTCTTTGTGCAGAGGGAGCCACAGCAAGCGAGTACCGCGCCTTGATGTCAGAGCTAAAAATTCTCATCCACATTGGACATCATCTCAACGTGGTCAACCTGCTGGGAGCCTGCACAAAAGCTGGGGGTCAGTCAAACCAAGTGCATCATTTACTTTAGCTGACTAAGCATGTCCCATACATGCAACATTTCTTCATATGAATATGAATCTTTATAATCTTTATAAATCAACATCAGTGTGCCATCTGTTGCCCTTTAATGTGTTCATGCTCATTCTTCCTCTGATAATTTACCTTCTTGCTCTTCCCTCTGCTTGCAGGACCGCTGATGGTTATTGTTGAATACTGTAAACATGGAAATCTCTCCAGCTACCTTAAGAGCAAGCGTGGAGAGTACAGCCCCTACAAGGTCAGTTATGTGTAACCCACATGCACCCAGTAAACCGCAGTCAGTATTCTGATGTGGTTACACACAATCAAATAGACTGACCGCTCATTATGTAGTAGTGCAGTTCTGTACTTGTCCACAGATTGTATCTAACATGAACCATATTGCAGGCAATAAAAACAATTCCTGCATGAAATGTTGGGATTTTTTCATTAGTTTAACTATTCTGTGCTGAACAGAGGAAGCGAGTAAATAGCCAGAGGTGGGTGTCTGCAGAGGAGGACGTGACTGAAGGGGATCTGGGTCTGGGGAAGATTGCCCAGCTGGACATCTGCACAGGAACAGCGGTCTGTTCTACCACTTCAGACATGGCCTCAGGCAGCAATATGGACATCCAGAAAGGTGCTGAAGGCAACTTAGAATAACCTAGTCATTACTGTGGTGCCACTCAGGCCTCATATTTATTCCTGTGAAATCTCGTTATTACAGAGAGTTCCGATGATGACCATCTAACCATGGAAGACCTGATAAGCTACAGCTTCCAGGTGGCCAAAGGAATGGAGTTTCTGTCTTCTCGCAAGGTGAAATCACAAGTGTCAGAATTTTTGGGTGCACAAATTGGCATTGGAGATATTACTGAATTCTTCCATGCTTTGAATGTAAATGTCTCTGTTTGGTCTGTAGTGCATCCACAGAGATCTGGCAGCCAGAAACATCCTTCTTTCAGAAAACAACGTGGTGAAGATTTGTGACTTTGGTCTCGCTAGAGATGTCTACAAAGACCCGGACTATGTCCGCAAAGGAGACGTGAGTCCTCTAAACCGATACTCCACCACCGTGTCCCTACATTAGAAGCATTAACAGAGCTTCAGCTGTCCTCATGCTGTTCACCAACACGTTACCTGAAGTTGATTTTAGTCAGTGTTTGTGCCAAATAGGATCCTGTCTTGCCTTCTCCTCCCTGGGTAAATGAGCCTTGTTCATCCAGGTGTTCATATGATTGAAAAGACAACGAGAGCCACCAAAGCTATCTGCCATTCTTCCACAGTCAGCTTCTGATGCTCTTGTGCCCACTGTAGGTCGACCTGGGTCAGCATGGGCACTCTGACCTGTCTGATATCTTTGTATCATGTTCACCTGCTACCCACTATATCCATGCACATTAACAGATACCACTGTAATAGGATAGCAAATGTTATTCACTTTACTTATGTAAATGAGGATCTAGTAAAGCCTAAGAAGCAATAATTTAGAGTTTTATTGTTACTGCAGGCACGTCTCCCTCTAAAGTGGATGGCTCCTGAGACCATATTTGACCGAGTATACACCACGCAAAGTGATGTTTGGTCCTTTGGCGTCCTTCTCTGGGAGATCTTTTCCTTGGGTAAGGATTAGGTTTGGAGGTAATCACATAACACTGCTTAATGACCACTTTATATCTGCAATAAAATTTCTGTAATATCCTCCACAGGGGCTTCTCCTTATCCGGGTGTTTGCATTGATGAATCATTCTGCAGGAGGCTTAAGGAAGGTACCAGGATGAGACCACCTGAATATGCCACCACTGAGATGTAAGAAGACAGTGACAGTTCGAAGGATTTACAGAAATGTAACTTGAATCAGTCACTCTTACTGTGATCCTAATTATACATATTCACAGATACCAGACCATGTTGGACTGCTGGCTGGATCGTCCCACAGACAGGCCAACATTTACCGAACTGGTTGAGCACCTGGGGAACCTGCTCCAGGCTAGTGCCCAGCAGGTCAGTTCAGGTCTAAATAAAAAGGAAACAGTGTTCATAAGTAATTGGGTATTGACTGACAATATTTTAAAGTGAATTTTAGTCAGCTACAAAGAAACTTCCTTCGTTTCTTCTCTTTCTCTGTGCTGTTGTTACAGCTGTGCAGCGTACACTGAATACCCAATGTGTCAATATAGCAAAGACCTTTTATGGGAGATTCAGAAGAAAAAAAGCAAAGATGAAAATATCATTTATATTTGGAATGGATTTGTAATGTGGCTTATATATTACATTTTTAAAGTTTATATTTCTAATTGTTTATGTATAATTATGTAATTCTGTGTTTATTTGAGCCATTAAAGTACTCTGTCTCTCCAGGATGGGAAGGACTATATACCTTTGACAGTAGGTGAAGCAGAAGAATGCCAAGCAGCCCCTGACCCCAGGAGATCGTATAGCAGGCCCCAAAGTGGAGAAATCCTTGAAGCCCGGCTGAACTATGACAACCCATCATCCCTTGGGTCAGCGCCATGCTCTTACCTCCTTCTGTCCGCTGCTCCTCTTGTTTTATTAATGCTAGAGCACTCATTTGTGATTTTTTGATGCATCCTTTTTGTACAGGCTGCCCCAACAGAATGAGAGGTGCAGTCGTCCCCTCAGTGTGAAGACATTTGAAGACATCCCTGTGGCCCACAGCAGTGTCATGGTTAGAGCACAGTTTATCTACTTAGTACAAAAAGTCTTCAAAAGGTCTACAAAGGGCAATCAGCACCTTCAGAACGAACACGATTTTATGTGTCCTGAGTTGTAGCTCTTCTTTTAAACGTTGAATAGTAGAAATGCTCAGACGCATGCCAGCTACACTGAATTGCCCATGTTACAGTTTTACTGGACTTTACAGATTTCACAGGTCCAACTTTTATGATGTTTTCCTAGTTTTTAAAGAAGGTTTTAGTTGAAACAACAAGATCACTGATATGGGAAATAAAGAGTATCTGTTAGCCAGAGAGGACACTGAATGGATGTGACATGTTAGCAAAACCACTGACAGACATTTATCATCAAATGACATCAAATCTAATTTGCATTAAGTAAAACTTTTTGTGTAACAGAGAAAAAAAACACGGGAAGTTTGACATTTTCTTAATTGCTTAATATTTTCACAAATACATGTAAAGAGACTGATTTATAGAAACAATCATTAAATAATCATTCAATTCCCATTTCATAAAGAACAAAGTGGGCACTAACAAATGTGATTGAAGGTCAACGCCTTCCTGCCGTGCATCAATCACCAAAGCTCATTTTAAGCGCTGTCCCCTTGGCAGGAGGGTCACACCGACAGTGGCATGGACTTCTCACCAGAGGAGATGAAGGGTCTGAATCAGCATCTACCAACCACACCCAACTTAAGGTGGGGACTAAGCCTTTGCAGGCTTACTTTGAACGGTTTACTTTATGATTTTTTTAACATGTGAATCTGTTTTAAATGTGTCCTCGTCTTGATTTGACTCTTTAGCCAGCTGTTGCGGTGCAAGAGTAAAGAGTCTCTGGGTTCTGAGTCGTCCAATCAGACGAGTGGATATCAATCAGGGTACCACTCTGACGACACAGACACCCCAATATATGCCAACGAGGAAATCATCATGA
>VOQK01001684.1:40549-52155 GCA_015052645.1 Benitochromis conjunctus
TGTCATGTTTACATTGTAAACGACATTGACAAGGAGGCATTAAGGTAAGCCAGAGGAGCCCAAGTCACAGTGAAGCCCACTTTGATCAAATAACGACAAACTAATCCAATTATACAAGTATACATAGTGTGGAGTTCTCTGCTTTTATTCTTTGTTTAAAAAAAATGATGCACTTTGTTTTGCTAATTGCTTAAATTCCCTTTGGTTTTTTGTGTTACCACACGGTTGTCCTTATTTTTTACAGCTGTGTGGGAATAATTAGAAGTAATCGGTGTTCTGTTCCTTTGTGTCTGGCTCATTGTGATGCCTTATTGTTTTGCTCCTCTGTACAGTGGGGTGTAATAAGCTCTTTAGCGATAAGAAGCTTTCTCTCCACTTCAAATCTGAGAATGCAGAGTCTGCAGGAACTAATCCCCTGTAAACCTGTCAGTGGTTTCTAAAGCTCTGCGTGTTCTCTGCTGCAGCTCGCTGACACCTCCGAGCCTCCCACAGCCCCACAATGCCCAGCATCGCCAGGACTCCTACTGTGCTCCACAGTCTCAGCGCCTCCGTCTGGTCCGCTGTTACTCTGTAAAGCAGAAAAATCCTGGGCACACACTCCCAAAGGCCTGTCCTGTCTGGCTGCAAACACTCGTCTTCCTCATAATGCTCACCCACATACCCGCTGGAGCCACAGCTAGCCCCCTGTGCCTTGCATAAACCCAGTCCTCCAGGCTCATTTGGGGACAACTCAGCTCAGACTACTTTGAGGACACTGTAGAGCAGATGGGGAGGCCTCCACAAAAAAGTGGATTTGGAGTCATGAAGTAAACAATGGACTAACCAAATGCTGTCTGAACCAATCATGTCGGTGGTATCTCTTCACTAATGTTTACCTAACAGATCGTAGACGAACAACATTTAGTAGTAGGACTCCATTTGTGGGTTAATCCCTGCCAAAGTCATGTTTCCAGTAAATATTTTGCTGAGGAATTATCCCATGTGGCGTTCACTGAGGGGCAGACCTGCTTAGATAACTTAGTGCATGGAGTCACAGGCAGCGTTTTCCTGATCAGTGAGTCGTTTTTGTGTTAAATACATTCTCACACCGATGTCCTCTGTTGTTGTACGGAGGATTGCATCACTTCAGCAACAAAACCTAAAGGAGGCGTTGACAGACGTCAACGCCTCCTTTAATTCCACATTTAGTCTACCTGTGCTGCTCAGGTGTGGATGGTTGGGTGTCAGGGAATTCAGCTCACCACTAATAGAGTAAAGTATGTAGGCTTGCTCTCCCTCCACTGTAGCCACACATTCCAGAGTATTGAACCGTGCTCTGCTGATGTTCACCCGACTCTCCACCTCTGTCTTCCCGAACATGGGACTGACCAGTGTGATGGTGATGACACTGAGCTCCTCCTGGGTGGAATTTACCTGCTGGGAGCACCTGAAGGCAGAAGATTAAATACTGTTGACAAAAGATTTGGTGGGATCATCGAGGTTTCCAACGGTTGTCTCTTGTCTGGAATCTCTTCTGTATGTCTCTGACAGATTACTTTCCTGAAGCTATAAAACACTTTCAAATAACCTAACTTTAAAATATGCAGAACCACAGAAGCATGCATCTCTATTTTAGTATAACAGCAGCTGTTAGTTACACTTTTTCTTTGTGTACTCATGAACCAAAGATGAAATATTTATAATTAACCTTTGACAGTACTGTGCTAATAAGAGTAGCTGTTATCTAAATGCTCTCTGCTGATAGGCTGACTTAGGTCAGGTTACTTCCTACTTGTGGATTTGCATTTACATGCCTTGCACATGTAGTGAGCGTTAAGTGGATTTGACTACAATTTTTAAAAACGACTGGCTGAAGTTTGGATTATCAGCAATGATTCATTGACCCAGCTGCTTAGGATTGGTGTTGCTACAGCAACCCAGAGCTCCTCCTTCAGCACACTTTACGTTTGACACAAGATGAACCCCGTCCATCCGTAGTCCCTACCAATCACAAATCAATGCTTCTCATTCCCCTGTCACATGGGAGGGTCATCTTATCACAGTCAACCAATCACAAGTCAGCCCTGTCAAATCCCCCAATCTCACATTCCATCGTCATCATCATTCCCGACTCTATCCAGTGTGTCTTCAGTGTGACCTTTAGGACCCTGACATGCACTTCATTTCAGTTTTTATGCAGATGAAACTGCAAATAAACCAAAGATCTGTGGAATAAACGGTTAGTGTTGTGTGCAAACACAATACGCAGTAAACCACCGAGAATTCTCCAAAGTGCAAAATGAAAATGCTGGATTTAGAAAGTTAATTAATTGAGATTTACTGGAAAGTATTTCATTAAATTAACAGATGCATGCCTCATTGCCTTGCAAAAGTCATGAGACTTTTTTTTTTTTCTCGCAGACATAAATCTAATAATTGGAGAGCGTTAGAGAGTTTTGTTTGTTGGATACAAATTACAGAGCTGCTATTGATTTTGGTTTGGCAGGTTTTCCTTTTAGTCAGTTTATGAGACAGATGACCGATCTGGCTAATATGAGTTTCCAACCAGTATAATTACTTTAGGCTGGAGTTTTAAAGTGCAGCACATACCATCGTAGTCTGCCTGTGCTAATTATTATTTTACTTTCAGCTGTGTTACAAATTGAGCAATCATTTTTTATTTAATCACAATGAAAATGTGTAGTTTATCCCTGAAGGGGCCACATGCATTTCCTCAGTTGTGCCAACTGAAATGATTAAAGCCTTCCCAAATCACACCAGTCAGCATAATAATTTAAAATTTCTCGCTATATTATTTTTTGGCACAAACGTATTGCTCAACACCTCATCGGGGCTTTAAGGGCATTGTTTGGTCAGATATGGTTGGCAGTGCCCCAACAGCTGTGATTGCTAAACTTGGATTGGTGCAGGAATTTATGGCATGACACTTCGAGATGCAGCCGCGTCCACTAAAAACATTGAGAAAAGCAAGACAAACAGAAACATCTTACGAGAAGTTACAACCCTTTAAAAATATACTTTGACATGTTGGTAACAGTAAGTAGTAGTCAGTAAATATGAAGGTTTAAAAATCTCACCTGACATATGGATGCTCACAGTAGTACCAGGTGATCTGGGGAGCAGGGAACCCCTCAGCCACACAGCGTACCTGTCCATTCACTGGGCTGTCAATCGATACAATTTCTGGTTTACCTGATAAACACAAGTTAGTGGCACAATGTCTCAGGTATGTAACAATGAACACGCAGGAAAAATATTGGTTTAAGCATTAGCAAGGTATATTTGCAAGGTGTGGTGAGGGTGGAGAGCTGGACTTCATTCCACACAGAGTAAGTGTAAAATACACTATGGGTGGGTCATGAAATTCATCTTGTGGCTTAAGGGGATATGAAAGCTGTCAAAAAATGTGAAAACAACTTACTGATCACGAAGACGGCGAATGTCTGATTTGCTGAAGCGTCACCATTGGAGGCTTGAAAGGTGTAGACTCCACCCTCTAACATTTTCAGCCGCACTAGCCTCAGCTCACTGATGTAACTAAACATAAAATAATTATTTAACAGTGCATTCCTTGATTTTTGAGATTCAAATATAACAATATTTAATTCAAGCTCTAATTGTGCCAAAAGCAGGAAAGAGCTGATTCTCATTTAGCCACCCTGTGAGAAAGAACATCAAATGTTCAGATATTTGCATTTTATATTGCGACCATCTTTTCTTTGTTTTCTGCTCTTTCATGTGCATCTGCAGTATGCACATGAAAAATATTATTAGACAAGTATTAAATCTTTTCTGTCTTTTTTTCATCCATTCACTGTTGTGGCCACTGCAGTAATAAATCCCCCAAAGCTGATTCTGTTCATCTGGACATAGCGTAGTAGTAAAGATGTTTCCAGTCATTGGTATCAGTTGTATTGATTGATATTTAACTAAGTGAGTTATATCAAAGTCGAGCTTAAAGGTTGCATCAAAGTTTTATTAGAAACAAGTCTCGGCAAACATCTCGAGATTAGTCTGGGCGTCTTTTTCCTGCTGTAATGAAGCATTACCCAAATGAACTTCATTTTTAATGATTGCTGAGACATTAAAAAATGCAGCAATAAAATCTGATCTTCTTTGCCCAGAATAAGTATTTCAAAAGCTGATAATAGGATATACTCCTATTATCATTGCACAACTTTTCAACATGTTTAGAAAAAAATGTAGATTTCTTTCAGCGCCATATCTCCTGACAGAAATATTGAGGGTGGGAGGCATGCAGGATTACATCAGAATGCACATTCCTATCTGCAGCATGTAGGTTACACTCAAGATATATGACGGTGATATTTTTAAAACAGTCATTCACAGTCTGACAGCTGCTGTTTCACACTGAACCCCAGGGTACCGTTCACTGTTTCAGCTGGATATTTAAAGGGGCTATGACCTGCAGCGTAAGCAGAGACTCACATGAAATAAACCTGGCTGAATGTGATGACTCCACCTTTCCAACACTTAGATAAAGCAAAGCAAGTGTGTGCTTGTGTGCTGTTGCACCTGTATTTATCAGCGTGTGTGGTGATCACATGGTCAGTTGTGTTTCTCAGCTCACGGCCTTTAAAGCTCCAGGAGATGCGTGGCTTCGGATAAGCCACTATTTTCACTTTCAGGGACAAACTCTCGCCGGAGCGGACATGAAAGGTTCTGTTGTTTATGGGCGTTAAGTCGATGAATCCTCTCTCTGAAAAATAAGAAAATTAGATTACTAGTGCTGTTCTCGAGTCATCCAACACATACACTCCAAACGGTTAGGGTAAATTTAAATGTGAGGTATTCATAGTAAACACCTCACAAACTGTTTGTCATTTAAAGCAGGAGTTTGACATTTTGGGAAACAGGCTTTTTAACTTTTTGGCAAGACGTTGGATGAGAAGATTAATATCACGCCAGCCTTACATCTGGAAGTTCAATTTAAAGTGTGAACAAGCAGCAGAATACTGAAAATAGATCTTATCAGGAGCTGAACGTATCCCTCTCTATACTGAATGCTCTGACTGATCTGGTCTGTTATTCGAGGCATGATCTGACTTGTACATTGTTATTATCACATGCTAGATAATCAGTGGCTGTTTCAGGTAAGAATCAGTTATTTTGTTGCCACCAAAAAGTGTGACTCTAAGTGGTGATGGTCCATGAGAGTTCACAATACTGGTGCCATGACGCATTAAGGTCTTTAAAGAAAGTGGAAGTGACGGTGCACTATGAATGCTGATTTGTTCCCTTCTTGTACAGTGGGGTACATTTAGTTCAGCCCAGTTAATAATCACAGTGAAATGTATCTTCTCATGTAACTGTTATGCTCTTCCTTTTTTCTAGTCATGTCTGTACTGCTGCAATGATGGATGCTTATATAAAACACTGGTAAAGTTTCAAACAAGGTACATGTAAAAGTATTACCAATGAGCAAAAGGCTCAACATCAGACATTTTTTTCTTATTCTTGACTCTGCATGACATTAATGAGAGAGAACGTGCTTAATATGGTCATTTAAGGTGTTCAGCGTTGGATGCAAGTGTAGAAACACCTACCTGACGTGCAAACATTTTGTTTGTGAGAGGCAATCAGAAGAAAATGACTTTTTAAACGCATGAATCATACAAAGCTTCATGAGTAGAATCAAAGAATATTAATGCTGTTGGAAATGAGTGTATTGGGTTCCCTTTAATTCTTTAAAAACACTGAAAACTTAATGATGCAGCAAATGTTTGAGGAGAATAATTCACAGAAAGTCAACACAAGAATGCAAATGTGTTTTTATTGCCATCTGTGAGTGGCAACAAAAATGCTGAGATTGCAAAGCTGAACTCCACAACAACTAAGTTCAGCTTTAAATGCAAAAACGATGACATCGCTTACTCACCATAAACATCGAGCCACACTGACTTGGTGCTGACCCCTTTTCCATTCTTAACTTCACATTTGTAACTCCCAGCATCCTGTGGCCGTACTGCATCGATTTGCAGTGTCGTTCTGTGGCTATTGGCAAATTTTTCCATCAGGGATTCTGTAGAACTGCCAACCTTTGCTGGTTGCTGTGGATACCAGACGGCACCCTGTCAACGCCCAGAGATCTCTAGAGATTAACCCTGTCTGCATGTCTATGCTCACCAAGCACAAACTAACACATACACACAACCACCTGCATGCAAGCACACACACCTACGGTAGCCCACAAGGTACACTGCAAGGCATACCTGAAGCTTAGACAGAATGGACTTTTTAAAGACAGACAGCAGGACGAGGCTGTGCTCCCAGTGAAAGATTCACTAATATTACAAGTGACTTGATTTCATTTCCTTTAGATTATTTTCATGTTGGAGCACCAAATTGTAGCAGCTCACTTGGAATGACAACAAATACAGAATTTTGAGGCGACTCAAAACGTGAAGCAGTTGAATCTTCCACTGACAGCAAAGCACACAGCAAAGACGAGGCAGAAGGTTCTCACCGAGCCAGGTGGGGTGACCCACGTGATGTTGATTTCTCTATTGGCATTACTGGTGTTGCAGATGAGGGAGAATCTCTCACCTCGGGTCAGAATCACTCTTGTGGATGGTTGGAGCTCAACTACAGGAGGCGCAGCCGGAACTGCAATAAAACAAAGCTCGCGTCAGGTCATGCCTTTGGTTGATTTTAGCTATCCAAATCGACACCCACGCTATTTTACCTGGTACAACACTCAGGTCGAATTCGCCTGATCTGACGTCCTTTCCATGGAGTTTTCCTGCACACACATAGCAACCTTCGTAGGCCTTTTGTGTGTTGTGCATGTAAATGCCGTGCTCCAGGCTGGCGGAGAACTGGAGACCAGGGGGCAGAGTTTTACTGGAGCATGCTTCCAGGTGCATGTTCTCCAGATCTGGATCAGTTGCCAGGCAAGGGAAGGAAACAGTTTCTCCCTCACGAGTAACATATCGAAACACCTTTAGTTTTCTGAAAGGATTTCCAGGATCTGGAAACAAAAAAGAAATTGCAAAGGTAGTATGAAAGGGATACACAGTGTAACAGTATATGGGTATTTGAACTTTTTATTATAATAATGGGGATGTAACGCTGGACATGCAGTTCAGAGTTCCTTTATATACAAGGAACTACAAGTACTTTGCTCTAACAGCCTTTTCTGTGTTTTATGCATACACTGATCAACCACATTATTAAAGCTACGTGCCTAATAATCTCCAAATTCAACCACGAAACTGCTCTGATTCAAATGAAATAAGTCCTCTTTGATCTCAGTGGACCCGCTGGGTACTGTGAGATGCTGACTCGATGGACTGGTTTGCTCTGATGCATTCTACAGATGCTTTACCAGACTGGGAACTTTCTAGGCTGGGTCGATAGCTTTGCATCTCCAACTAATTTCTGTGGTTAATTGTCTTGCTGGGGAGAGCTACTGCTACCAACCTGCACAAATAAAAATAAAAAAACAACCAAAATAATCTGAATATTGTTCTTTTTTTTGAACAGTGAGCATAAAAAAAAATATATGAAAAAACGCTTTTAACGGATAGTTCTTTACATTTCATCTCAGATGTTTGAGGTAATTGAATAAATATAAACTAGAAACTGTTGCTGCTTAGCTTAGGCTTAACTGGCCATGGACTTTGTGCTGTTTGTGCCCTGTGACATCTGGGATCTGTAGTCTTAAGTCACATTGCCATTACCATGGGAACCATAATTGTTGACAAAACAACCAACAACCAGGACTAAAATGTGAAAGATTATCAATCTGTAGATATTCCTTTTGAATAAGTTCCTTAACGAGAAAACTGGATGATCCTTCAACACGATTTAATCAGCTCACATATTAGCTAGCTGTTATAAGTTCATTACCAAACAAAATACTTTTTAATATTTCTAAATATCATCTGCTAAGCAGTTCCTGCTTGTTGCCTCAAAGGTAGATGAACGGATTGTGGAGTGAATGATCAGCACATGATATAAGCCTGCAGAGATGGCTTTGGGCCAAGGGGATATTGGGTCATGTAGAAGAAGAAATACAGTAAAACTCAGTCATACACTCAATAAATAGCTCTGGTAGCTACTGTACCTGTCCGGGGCAAAGTCACAAACACCTTCTTCTGCAAATACACCCACACACATAGATTTTGTCTACTTTTCCCTGCAGCCTGCGTACACTCTCCTTTCTCTGTCTCTCACACAAAATCACCACACTGTCTCAAATGCGTTTAATCACCAGAAAACATTTAGGTACCTTTCACATAGACGTAGATGGAGGCTTGTTCCTTGGAACCCTCCTCCTGGCAGACATAGCGGCCCATGTGAGTAGGTTGAGCCCTGGAAATTGAATATGTCAACATCCCATTGATCTCTTTTGCTGTCAGCGCCTTTGACCTCTCCCGCTTCCAATGTGTCCTGTTTTCACCCTGGCACTGTAGTTTGAAGGGTTCGTTGAGCTGGACGACGATGTGGGGCGCGGCAGGGGTGATGGTGGGCTTTGTGTCACCTTTGAAGGGAAAAAGAGTGTATTTAAATAAATATCACAGGTATGAAAATGCAAGAAAGCGCAAAATCAAGGCCACATTTCTTAAGCCATCATATGAACTTAAGGCCCTGCAGTCTATGCATTTGGAGATTTCTTTTGTTTTTATTTGACCAAAGCTAAAAGCTCCTATTGTACAGGAGTAAAATAATTTTCAGTGCTGTGAAATCAAGATGCTTCGACTTCTATGGCCCCACAAGCCTCCCAGGCATCATGAGAGCTTAGGGATAAAATCGCTGATGCAAAGGTAGACATAAGGGTAGCCTACATCAAAAGGTTTATGCCGGCCATCATTCACAAATTGACCAACAGGGACACAAACTTTGTGTTAAACTTCTTCAGTATATTTATTTGCTCTCACCGTTTACGGCTTGTGACTTCTTGAAACAACATGAATTGTACTCGTGGCTTCTCAACAGAGGATGGAGCTCCACAAAACAAGACATTTAGCCAAAGAGTTGATTGTCAATCAATGTCTGATTGTTTTGGAACAATGTTAGGAGGCCAAAAAAAAAATTCACAAGAAAAAAACAAAATCAATCAATTAATTAATTAACTTAAAAAACTAAACAAAAAGAAATCATTACATCTCAAATTAATAATAGCGTTCTCTGAAAGATCCAGATCCCCAAGTTAGAAAAGTTCATCTGCATCAGTGGTGTAACTGTTCTACGATAGTTAAAATAAATGATTTGGACTGTAAAAATGTGCCATATGTGAAAACACTCAATACTTAATACGTGCTTTGTACCAGTCATGGTATAAAATAATAAAACAAATGCCTGTAGCATGGTCTGTATTTAAAGGGGTGGGGGCGTAACCCAGAGTCTTAATCTGCTGCACCAACTGAAAACAGGTGGGGAAAGATTGAGTTGCTTGAGTAATGTTTTTGTTCCCTGAGAAAACATCACTGTCTTTATTGAAGCCACTTGTGATAAACACTATAGAACTGTGGCTGCAGCAGCAGCACAACAGGAATGAGCAACAGCGTTTTTATGTGAATAGATGTGCTCTTTCCATCCTTTGAATTCATACTTGGATAAAATGTATAAATGAATAAACACTATTCAGAGAGCCAGTCTGGCACTGAAGAAAGAAGAAAGACTCTATTGTAAGAAGAATGTGGAGCGAGAAAACATTTATCTTAAAAAAATGAAATACACTGAATTTCAGGAATAGCAGGGTCTCAGTACACAAATACACTCTGTTAAGAGACTGTAATTAATAACAGCATTGCTTTAAGTTCAGAGTATTATAAGATAAAGATTTGGATATCAGCATGAAAAGGAGGAGATAAATACGGTTATCAACTATTAATTTGCATGTGATGTATACTAAGCCTAACTGAATCTTAATTGGGTTTATGTAGTTGATCTGATTTATTATATCCACCAAACGCAGGACAAACATGGTAAAACTTAATTAGGTCCACGCTGTGCGTAAACGGGCTAAAGGCAAACTTCATGGCGTGCCGTATTGCGTCATATACCAGGTAAGCTTGTGCGCCCTCGCTGGAAATGTGGCAGTTATTCGAAGCCCCTGGTGAAAATGGCGTGAACATCAACCGTCCCCTATGGAGCGCATTATATGCTGCCAAGCTGTCGGTCAGATGGAAGTCCACCTGATGCCGCCCTGAGCTGGAAGAGGCTCCGTAGGCGCACCATGTGCGCAAAGGAGCGCAAAGTTAAACAGCAACACTCGCGGTTCACCGCTTTAATAAACACGCATGGCCAATGTCGGTTTTTCATACATTTCCATAGAGATAGCTCTGGGAAAATCCTCAAATTTGTTTCCTGACAAGATAAAAAAAAAAAAATCTAATTAAAATAAAAAAAGACAGGCTGCACATCAACCCACTTAAAGCGACCTAAAAATTGAGTCGTGTGCAATAAAAAAAAAAACTGACACTGGGTATTTTTAAAAGGCAGTAAAGATATGATTAGCTGTTTATAGACGATTGACCTCTTCGGTTGGACTCTGAAGATGATGCCAAGCCGTAAAAGTTGCAATGTGTTTTTGATATTCATCCCCAGATCAAAGCACAGCCAACCATCCCGGAGCGCAGGGGAAACGTTTTACATTGCTCAGTGTTAAATGTCACACATGTGACAATATTTATCTAAAAAAAAAAAAAAGTGAGAAATTGCATGTGAATGCAGTCCTGGTTTCGACGGTCGTTTTGCATACTTCCTGTGAATCAAGAGACGCCAATAAATTTCCATACTGACGGTTATGTGCAGCTCGAGGGAAAAAACGGCTTCTAGGCTACTTGTCACCTTCATCGTGCACAACATGATCAAGAAGTCTCTTTGAAGCTCACTCTTGCACATTGTTCAACAATTTATCGTTTGATTACTTTTTTCTTTAAATGTCGCCCCGTTTTCCTATGACATAAAATATTAAAGTAGCTCCAACGCCCAGATCGTCCGCATTAGTATCCACTTTCCTCATTAGGTTTCTCCCACTTCGGGTTGTCTTATTCTGCACCCTTCAGATCTGACTACTCCGGTTCATAGAACAAAGAGAAATACGGAAAAATCGCGATGGGAGGCAAGTGCAGCGGCACGGTTCACTATATGTAGATTATCTTTATCACACTGGGCTGCAAAATAGCAAGCATTAAAACAGAAACCCGTTCTTTGTTCAAAATTGAACAGCAACAGTTGTCTGCGTAAACTGGCGCGTCAAGTGCAAAGGCTCAGTCTTACCTGGATGGAAGGTTAGCTGTAAAAACACAGACAGAAGTATCCAGTGGTATTCCATAGTTATCATTCCATGGGTCTACCTGTGAAGGTGAGCCAATGCCTTTATGTGAGTAAGGTAGCTCTTGTCTGCTCGCCTAGCGCGTCGGAGTTGTGGGAAGTTGACCGTGGGCTCTGATAGAGGCGCACTTAGAAGTCTTTAAAGGCACAGATGCTCAGTTCATCTCGCAACAGCAGCAGCCGTCGCCAATCTGCAAACATGCTGTTGTCCTGGGGAGCGCCAGAGGGTACGGTGCAGGCCGACCAGGTATCTCTGACTGGCTGTGGCGTCAACAACATGTTTATAGGAGCCAGTGGTGGAG
>VOQK01001684.1:52175-68177 GCA_015052645.1 Benitochromis conjunctus
TGGTGGAGCCTATTACTCACACGATACAGTGAAAGAGGGAGGTGTTTGTGACCTGCACTGCGCTTCCCAGCACACACACACACACACACACGCACACACACACACACACACACACACTGACAGATCAAGACAAGGATACATGCGAGATGGTATATGCTGTAGACGATGTTATCGCCGTTGTAGCCCGCATACACGTTTTAGATAATTTAGCTTTTTTAAAAAACCTTTTTACGTATGGATGAAAGTTAGATCATTGGATATGCATTTTTTGTGGCTTTTTAAACATCAGATAAGAAGTCTAACCAAATGACTGCACACCACTAGCATCCATTTCGGCTTTAATCAGATTAGCATCGTTAGTCGTTTTTCCCACGGTTTCATTTACATATATTTTCACAAGACAACAAGATATAGTTGATTCAATAAACTCCCTCCTACTAAGAAGAGATATGACTTGCCCCATGAAACTCTCTCTCTCTCTCTCTCTCTCACACTCACTCTCTCTCACACACACACGCACACACACACACACACACACTGTGGCCTAGTTTGTCATTGCCTGTCTGTCACATCCATTGCTTTCTGATTGTCCGTATTTGAAAGCACGCGGCAGCACGATTTTAGCAACTGTTGCAACAAACCACAGTACCATCCTCATTAGGTTGATTAAGTTTACTCTGTGAGTTAATTATTCATTTATATTACATTTATTCATTTATATACATTCATTTAATTATTCCGTCATAACAGACTTTATCTGCCATTGTGTTCGTGTGTGTGTTCACGTCAAATAGGCATAAAAAATAATTTTGCCCACTTGTAGGAAATCGTGGGTTCTTTTCCTTCCTGCAAAATATTTTCAGCAATTTTAGATCAAATGACCCCCCAAAAATTTTGTGCAATTTATTATTATTATTATTTTTTACTATTTGTGCATTTATTTTCCATAATTTCCATAATTAGACTTTGCATCTCCAGTTGCACTGCTTCCCATTTCCAGAGAAACAGGGCTGCAACATTCAAATAACCACAACACACACAAGCTAAACCCTCCGTTAGATTTATATCAGATCTAGTGAACCTGCTAAGGCAAGCTCAGGCCATAAATGTGACCGTCAGCTCTTTGAAAATAGTGCCATGAAATCCAATATGTTTGCTAAGCAAGAAGGTAATCACTAATGACACAAAAACAGGGATTAAGTTAGCTTTCTGATGATGAACATATGTACTTTGGCTCACTGAGTGCATCATTTATACAGCGTTGGTGTGTAGAATGCATTTATAACTAAACCACGATGTGTTCATAGTGGTGAAGTACATCTGTAAACATGTATTTGATGCAGTTGCGTGTTTACTTATAGAGTATATGCTTGAACCACAAAATAACCGCATGTTAAGCAAATAAAACAAGCAAATAAAACCTGCAAATGCTCTGCTGCGGCAGAAAAGCTCTACGTTTCTGAAAAACATATTTGTCATAAAAATGTTTTAACAAGATAAAAAAGAAACAAATTTCATCCCAAATGTTCTGCCATTTAATGTTGTTTCTCACAACATGAGCGTCACAGGCCTCGCACTAAGGCTCAGATGGCTGACACACTGAAACCAAATCTCTCATTTAACTTGCTCGAAACATTAGCTCCTGTGAAAGATGGCTCAGTTACCACACAGTGATTTTTCCATTTTGTATAAGTGTTAGGTTTATGAAAACAAAAGACAATTTGACATCTTGTTGTCAAACCCACAGTTTGTCCTGGTGTGTTTAATTGAAAATTTCCTGTCATTCCTTCTCCCTGTGGTCGAGGAAATAACTAGACTGTATCACAGCTTGGGTACTGAAGATAATAAATTAACGATTCTTCAGAGAGGCGTAGTGCTAACACTACTGATGCAGCAAAGAACTGAGATTAATGAGTTAAGTCAATGCAATGAAACACACAAACAACAAGCTTTAAAATCGATTTGCAAAAAATGAATATAAAAAAGTGAAAAATTGTTGCCCAGTATGTCATAAATATAGAACATGCTCGGAAAGAGTCTATGAACAAACCTTTGTTTTTCTTCTGTAGCCAGAACACAATTTCCACCCACAAAACCATGATTGTAATATTAGAATGTTTTGACTATTTCATGGCCAGGAGGCATCAATATCCCCTGTAAACTCCCAGAACAAGGTTTTACTGTCTCTGCCCCCAAAACATTTCCTGCCATGAACACGGTCTCAGAGAGCAGGAGAAAACACTGGGATGGAGAAGGAAGTAGGAACCTGACACTTGTTTTCATGCCGATTAATATTTTGGACTCCCGATCACCCCGGGCCAACGACACAGTTTCGAACCAAGCCATAATTGCTTCCAACACTTCGCTGAGAGTGAACAGTGAAATAAAGATGTATGCAGGCACATTTAAACTTGTGGAAATACACAGATGAAAAGATTATGATGGGAGAGGGGTTTTGGTCAGGATACTGAGGCTTGTAAGAACTTGTGCATGTGATTTAGTCAACATCCCCTTAGGAGCCATCAGCTCAGTACCAAAGAATCTGATACCAGAACAAAAGCTCTTTGTTTCTTGTTTATAAGAATAGTGTACAAAATGGGCAGACAATATGTACTAGTACAACCAGTACTTTAAACACTAGTAGTAATCCAAGTTCTAGTTCAAGAAAATTAAATTGCAACATGTATAAAACTGAAAAAATGAAAATGTATCAAATGGAAATAATATGCAAAGCGTGTATCTTTCATCACAAGGACTTTTTCTATTTAGTTTTTCATCCCTGTATGTGAGCTGCACCAAGATATGTTGCAGCACTAAACTAAAATAGGCTGATCTCGCAGAGAGACCACATGTCGTGTACGAAGCAGAGCCAGTCAGATGACAGATTAAGATGCATATTTGGGTCCACCTTGTTTCTCTAGTCCTGTTCTTATTAGCCCAGTACCTGCTGCCTGTGCTTTTACAGAAATGATCTCGAGTCCAAAAATCTCTTTCACAGTTATGTTTGATGTACAACATCTGTGCTTCAGGCCAGGTGTGTCTTCACTACAACCAGCACTGGGAAGTGCCAACTTTCTGTCATTTGTGTTTCTAATCTCTCACTCTGTGACCTGTAATTACTGTGTTTTAGTGTGGAAAAAAACCTCAGTTGATGAGTTGACATTAGCCGATGTGACATATATACTGCGTATAGACATATATACTGCCTATGCCTAAAATTTACTGTCCTTTTTCTTCCTGGAACTGTGAGATTATAAAAAAAAATGTGAAACACTTTCATGAAACTGCAGAACAACAAAATTTATTTCCTGCTAAGAGAAAACAGATGTACACTGAGTACAATGTATGTGTGTTTTTGTGCGTCTCCTGAAATGTTTCCAGTAACAAGATAGAGAGAAAGAAAGCGAAAGAGAGCGAGAGAGAGAGAGAAACGGAGTGATACAGCTCTTTCACAATAAAAGCCTTTGTTAGTGGCCTCTTGATTCATGCCGTAGGTCTGCAAGGGTCGTGCTAATTGGTATGTGAATGTGTATGTGTGCATGCGAAAGATAGAAATAGTTCTCATGGTTTCTGCTAAGCATCCAAAATCAAACAGCAGTAACAGATTGTTTCAGTTTCTGAGACAAGGAGGAATGCTGGAAAACTTTTTTTCTCCACTTCTGAGTTGTCAAAGCTTGTCAAAGACCTGTAATTTAGTAAACAGTGAGTCTTAATAAGTGACTTGCATAGAGTCACAACCCAAAAACCCCAAATCTTCTGGGAAAAGAGAACAAATAAAATCACATCAAATTATTTATTTAGGGGTTCTAATAGTAGTTCCTCCATAATTATAAATGCAGCGTTGAATGGGCTGCCACATATTGGTTGTTGGATGATGGCACCTTATATCTTGTGATTACCACAAGCTATATATTGTTATACAACAGGAAATATTTCTATAACAGAGGACGTATTTATTTCCATGAAATGGTAACACTGTCCTGGACGTACAGAAAGCTGAAAAAAGACAAATTCACAACCAGGTGGAGGCGCTGTAATTTGCTCTGATATGTGTTATAACCCTAACCCTTGGTGTTCCCCCGGACAGGCTGGAGGAGGTGGCTGGGGTTTTCTAAGTATGCTACACAATTATCTTTATTTTAAAAACTGCAATGGGTGGGAATTTAATTTACAATATAAAATGTGTTTTCTCAGAGAGACAAACTGACTTAAACACACAGACACCTCACTGGCAGTTACCACTGACTGATGCATCAGCATGGTTAGTAACAGACCCCAGACTGTCCCAGTAATCATAACTGTATTTCTCAGAAATGAGCAATTTCTTCATTGATGCTTGGAAATATCAGAGGGAAAAGGGGTTCAAGAGAACACTGCCTACTTTGGAGTTGGATATGGGATCTTTTGAATGAAGGGTGAATATCTTATCACCACAGCATGGAGCCACTAAGTACTTAAAGCTGATCATTTGCTTTTAAACTGCAGATGGGCTTGGATAACCGACTGAAAATACTTCTGTTTTTGTTAACCGTACTGCATGCTCAAAATGACAGTCACACTGAGTAGATGGTTAGAGAGACTGAAAACGTGTGCGTGTATCCATCAACCTTAAAAAGAAAAAAGGTCCTCTACACACGTGTGTGTGTTCTCTGTTTCTAGTGTTAAACATGTGATGTGTGGTGACAGGAGTGAGGAACTTTATGCTTTTCTTCAAAAGTCAGTGATAAAATTATCACTGGCATCAGTGAGGTAGTTAGATGACACTCCTCTCATTCTGAAGCCTGACAGAGAAAACAGTTCAAGTCTGCTGGGTTTGACAAAGACGTCCTTTGAAAGAAGATCCGTTTTGCTTTAATTTGCTGATACAATTAAATCTGTAGAGTGGAAAATGTGTGCTTAGCAGCAGGCTAAAGGGAAGGTTTTCTGCTCCTCTCATTCAGTTTAATCCAGTCTAGCTCCTAACATCACACCCACTGAAATAAATGGTCATTTTTGTTTTTTATTAATTTAGTGAAAAATCTATAAATAGTTCAATGACAGTAAAGCATAAATCTGAAAAGTGCATCATTTTTCTTTTGTCCTTACAGAGCTGCCATCACATTCAGACTACAGTACTTCTAAATGATGATGTTGTATATCTTCACTCTTAACATGAATATATACCTTTTTCTTCATATTTGGAGTAAATTAATCACCAGGCCATGGGGAGGCATAAGCCAGCGTATGTACCAGTTTCAAACTGAGATAAATGAGAAGCTTTGCATAATAAAGGACATACGGCATAAAACTGTTTACAAATTAAACATGCAGATCATCAGTAAGATTGTCAAAATGGATTAGGGTCATTGTGATGACTACAAAAGGGAGCAATTGAAATAAGAAAGAGAAGACCTGGTGCAAATTAACAACTGGACAAACAGTACAAAAGCTCAATTACTACAATGTGTGTAGTCAGAGAAACCAGCAGCTGTTTTACTGCAGAAGTGTGTTAAAGACAAGTCAGTATAGACTGAATATCCATGCATGTATATTTTAAATATCGTTTTTTACAGGACATCTTTATGCGTCTGTGCAGAGCTTCTGTCCTTTATCTGAGGATGATGTGCGGCACTTCTAACATTGTACAAAACAAAGGTTTCATCACACTGTTTATAATAATGAGCTTTGGCCAGTCTTCGGAATCAGCCTACGGTGAGGGTCTGAAGAAGATGATTTTCATCTGAGGGAACCGCTGGTGAAGATTGTACGTCCCGTTTGATCCCTGGTCCTCCTGATGTTTCTGATATGTCCTCTGCCTCAGTGGATCAACAGGACATCTGGTGCAGGAAGTGTGTAATGAAAAAAAGGAAAGAGGTTTCTCCCAGGTTGACCCCAGCAGTCTCCCTTATACCCTTACTGTTTGTTCCCCAATGGTGAATGTAACACGGTAATGCAGCGTTGGGCCCTATTTGCTGGATAAATGAAACCTTCTACTCGTGCATTTTTTAAAGGTCAAGTTTTATTACATTTTTGTGTTTCCACGTTACCAGGCTGCAGTGTTTTGTGAGCATATAATGCCTGTAAAAATGTTTAAAACTTCAAAATGATTTGATTCATCATGATTTAGTCTAATGCTAAAATCTGATAAGGCAAGGCATGCTATCCAGATAATTCTGATATTTACAGTCACCTCTGTGGAGTATTTGGGTGATGCAGTTTCATTGTCTAAAATGAGCATAATAAAACTACATAGTGAATATGCATTTAAACATGTTGACTCAATGAAAAGAGCACAGGTGGAAACCAAAAGACACATTTCATGTCTTTGCTAACTGCTAAACTAGTTCATGCACTGACAGTAGAAGCAGCCAGGTTACTTAAATACTGGAGTCTGTGTTAGAGTGGTTGAGTCAAGTGGGTGTGTGTTTAATACAGCAACTCCTTCCTGTATCACTAATGTGCAAACTAGCTCCAAAAGTGCACTACTTAATTGGGAAACTTTAGTTTCAGTTGTGTACATCATCATCATCATCATCATCATCATCATCATTTTAGAGTCTCTGATCCAGACATGACTGCGGTACAAGAAAGTCATTATTGTGGACTTTGTGCCTTTTGGAGTACTTAAAATGAAATCCACCTACAGATGTGGCTCGCTGTGGATTTAGTGAGTAAAATTCAATTTTTAAATTATTTTGTTTCTTACAAAAATGAGCAAGTATCTGTGTCTGTACACTGCAGAGCTTATGGACTGCTAATCAAGCTTGCTAGCTTTAGCTGATAATGGTCAAAGTGTAACATTGAGCCTTCATAAAATACATTTTAGATGCCAAGGTGGCTATGTCTTGCTCTTATTGGTGATAATACCATTAGCTCCACGGAGGGAGGCTTGACAGAGTTCTCTTAAACACAAGACAACCTGCTGTTAGTGCTACGAATGTGTGGGACAAGCTGAACAGACATTAAAATAATGATGCCCTTGCAAGCTATCACCAGAAACGCTAGCCAGTTAAACACATTATTCTTATTTTATTAATGTACAACAGCAGCTCAGATATGTTACCATGCCACCAGCCATGCTATCTGCAGCCCTCGCAGATGAGAGCTGATGGGTTAGTGGAGCAGCGTCAGCTGGCTTTAGCCCCCAGGCTAGCTGTACTGTAGCACTAACTAGGGATGTTCACTTCAATCCACACAAATTCAATTTATCTAACACCAAATCACAACAACAGTCCCCTCAAGGCCCTTTATTGTGTAAGGTAAAGACCCGTAATTTGCTAGTTGTTAGAACAAGAGAAAAACGTTGAAATCCCAAAGACAAAAATGTCTCAAAGACATAAAACCCTCAAGAAAAGACTGCAAACTGAGCACACTGTAAATGGATGATGGTAATCAGTGGCCAAACAACCATTTCCCACGTGTTTGAGAAGCGAGATGAAACATTAGATATGTTTCTCTTGAATCATAAAATGCTTTAAATGTAACTGAAACGTGCATCACTTTGCGGCATGTATAAAGCTGCAAACACACAGTATCAGACGAGAGATGAGAATATGAGTGAATATAACTCAAAACCCTTTCAGGTTAGCACAGAAAGGCAAAACGTATGTAAAGAAGTCGTAGTCTGAACCCGATCTAAACAGTAGTGACAGATTTGTCAGTCTGAATCAAGAAGTGTTCATTTTATCAATTATTTTAATCTAGCAAGTTATATTCTTTTATGAACAGGAGCATTGTAATTTATTTTAGCAGGCCCTCCCCTCAGCCCTAACCGGTCACGGTAGATGGCTGCTCCTCCCTGAGCCTGGTTCTGCCAGAGGTTTCTTCCTGTTAAAAGGGATTTTTTCTTTTTTTGATTTTGTGTAGTTCCTTGTGTTGCAGCAGTCTTCACTGAAGCCCCTGACCTGCAAGCAGTTTTATTTATGAACTTTCAGAGGTGGGGAAAATGCAATCTTCTCCTAAGTGGTTATTGGTTAGAATTAAAGCGGTGTCAGGCTGAACGTGGATCGTTGGTGTAATAGACGACTGTATAAAAGATTTGTTTCTGCAGTCACTGGGTGCAACAAGCTGACATTTCTATTTGACAGATAACGTGGAGGCACCGACACCCTCAACTCCCTATTTAAAATTTATTGTTCTAGAAATCAGAGAGCAAGCGGCCCCTCGTAAGCCATCATTCTGATGTGTGACATCCCACCTTCTACATCAGTGTTCAGTACAGTGTATAAACAGAGTCGTGAAGTTTATCAAAAACTGCTTTGTCAAATCTCCTCTGGAGGCAGAAACAAAAGAAAAGCAGCATTTCCGTTGTGCACAGGATTAAGTATAGAAATAGATTTGTTTTCTCACAGATTCCCACAGACTGGCAAACAACAGGGCATTTGGGCTGACCAGAAGGTCAGGTGGCGGGCACTTCGGTTGCCAAAGTGGTCATATGATTTGACTTTAGGGCAGAAATAAACAGGGAAGTGTTTTGTTATAGAACAGGCACATCCTGGTTAACATAAGGCTGCTTTGGCATTCAGAGAAAAACACCGACGCACAAACACAGAAGAAAAACAAAAACAATGCAAATTCAACATTTTGTACGCACAGTGTTTGACATGGGGAGACAGGCGTGAGTATAAAAACAAGAGACAACACTGGTCGCGACTTTGAATGACTTTACCTCGAGATGTGGTGGAATCTTGGCCACCATCTGAACCAGAAACCACTCTTGGAAAGTTTTTTAGAAGCATTTCAGGATCTTTTCTGTAAAACCCTCGAAACAAAGAAGAGACTATTAAACCTTCAGTGTCTATCAGCGCCGATCTATGTAGCTGTGATAAAACAGTGACAGCGGTCAAAATGAACAATTACAAGGTAGTAACAAAATAAAGCTAGGGAAGAATAATAAGGGGCGTGTTTTTTATGATGTTGCTATTTCTTTGCACAAAATATCCAACAAATTAAATAAAGTTAAAACATCAGTTGTATTTTTCTTGTGATTACCTTTGTAGACCCCTCATGGTTCCCAGGACTGTTGCTGTTTAAAAGAGCACAGAGTGAAAAATGAGCAGTTATCACTTCAACTGCCCCATGGTGGGAACTGTCAACTTTGCCCTTCCTTCAATTTTATATGCATGACATGAACTTGGTGCAATCGCTTCCAAATATAATGCTGTTTGTTATATGCCATAAACCTATCAACATGATGCTAACAGACTGCAATGAAGGTCTGTGAGTCACAATAGAGGAAGTAGCAGGTCTGACACAGCTATATTTTAATATTGTGTGGGGGGGGTGCAGCTGACACTTACGTATCACTGTGTAGACATTAAAAAAGGTTTCCCAGAGAGAGAGCGGGCTATTTGTTTCCAGACTTTAGACATATTTATGATCGAGATACAATTTGCCATTCCAGCTTTGAGAAAAAAGACAGCTTTATGCTGCATAGATTATTTACTCCACCAAGGTTACTATGATACTTTACTCAAGTTTCCTTGAATTACATTGAAGCAAATTTTTCTGTGATTTTTCCCCCGGCCTTTTGCTTTTGTTTAAAATCTTTTCAGATGATATTTGAAAAAATGCCTGTGAGATGCAGCTTTAGCAGAAATACGTACAGTATCGCTTACAGGCCTCATTGACTTATACCAATAATAACACAGCCAGAGAATGCACACTGGACAACCTGGGTTTGGAAATGCAGTATCTGTCCGTCTGTGTGTTCAGCACAAAAGTTATTAACACACAGCCATGACCAGAGTTTAGGTTTGCACAACGTGATTATATCTAGAAACCCAAGAACAACAGAACACAGACCTAAATCAACTCTGGGCTTGTTCATGCACAACTGACCTACACAAACGTTTGTTAGTGCGTGAGTGGTTCATACACATCTGCCTGAAATACAAACAACAATAAATAAATAAATAAAATTGATAATTCTCCCTCCTCTCTTCGTTTTCCTCTCTCTAATGTTTAATGAAGTTTGGGGATATCGTTAGCACAAACGTAAGCATCAAACATACAATACTGAACCAGATAAACTGTCAGTGTATAAACACTCCACTGGGGTCCTGTAGGAGCAGGGTGTGGTCTTTGGCTTATCTGCAGGTGGAGTTGTAGGCTGGAGCTGATGGGCACAGCTGCTGTGTATTTACCTACCAGCTTCCCCCTTTTTATGTAGTAGTGAGCTGGACCTTACTCACATACAGGCAGCACTGTCAGACAAAGCCACGGCACATTATATGGTGTTTATTTCAAGTCTGTATCTGAGTTGTGGAAGGAAATTGTCTACAGACAGATATCTACATATGTTAAAGCAGTAGAAACCTTTTGGTACTTTCTGTTACTGTTTCCTGTTAGCCCAGGTTAAATTGACCAGACACAGTTGTGCAGGCTTTGATTTCATCAGGATTAACAGCTTTTGTCAAGAGCAAACGATGGATTTCATCTGCTGAATCGACTGTCTGTCTTCTGATGTCGATTTTGTTTTTTATTTATGCTTTTTAAATCTATCTGCATTTGTAAACAACAAAGATGGAAACATGACTTTTGGCTCTGATATCTGCGCTGTAACACCAGCTTTGAAATGCAGGCTTTCGCCTCCAAAGAAGGACCCAAAGTGGACCATCCAGTCTAATGTGCCGAGGCCCAGAGGTAGTGGAATCACCTGCAATATTTACCAAATGGATACAATGTTCACAAGAATTAAAGATAGCATCTGAAACCATTAAGTCACCAGCAATGTGTCAACAGTGGGGTCATTTTCTCAGTCTTCCCTGTAGCTGTTAAAACGATGACGCAAGAAAATGTAATACAGAATAAAATGTTGCCTTACAAACGGGTTATTATTACACCTCTACTAAGAAATCAAGATGAACATTTTAATAGTAGTGAAATATTGCAGCAGCAGAAAATGCAAAGTACATTTTGAAACAAAGAAAGTTGTCATCTTGCTCACCAACGTAGTATTCGACATAATATTCTTTCCTTTATTACAGCTTCTGATCATTATTTTATTAGATTGTAAAAGTCTCATGATCTCATGCTGCTAAATTGTTTTGAAGCATGTGTTCAGATGGGTCCTTTGAAGTAACAGAAGTTTTTAGATGGAAACACAGAAGAATTTGTTCTGATTTTTGCATTACGAAAACAAGGTCCATGTGGAAGGGGTGCTAATCAGGATGAGGAACATGGAGTAATTCCTCCATCATTCATTCCACCATCAGGGCTGCTCAGCTGATTGGAAATATCCTTGCTTCAAGCAATTTGGCTCATTGACACATCCAGGGGAACATTCAGCGGAACAACCCAACTGGAATCCATCTATGACGACATCCGATTTTCTTATGATATATGTTCAAATCCCACGCTCATATCTTGCAATATCCAAGTTTTATCACCATAGTAATTATCAACAGAGGTTTCCATTTGGGCTGTTTATCTGTGACTAACAGCTGCAAGTTGTTGCGACAAAGTGTGTCCTTGCTGTCTCTGAGATGTGGTTTTTCAGTTTTTCTTGATTAATAACACTTGAAAAGATGAAATGTGAATGAGGCTGTAGAGAACAGAATCACTATTTAGAATATATAATACTTTACTGTGTTACTCATTTGTAAATATAGAGAAAGTGTTAAAGCATGGAATGTTTTAGGGAGAGAAAAAATGGGAAAAATAGGAATTACATTCCTGATAGTGAAATGAAATTATTTATGGTACTTATTTAAGAATACTTTGGAAAATAACAAGGGTGATAGCTAAAAAATGATTCTTATTACAGGGTAGGTCACTGGATTTCATTGTGTTAGGACATATTAAAACATATAGTGAGAGGTTTTTGTTAAAGAATTAAGTGAACATGAGTTTTCATGATATAGGTAATATGAAAGGTCTGACAGCTGACTAGTACTGTCTCTATAATCATTTAACATATGCAGGATAATTTTAAAAGTATCCATAGTTTAGGTTTGTGTTTCTCTTTACCGACCCAGTACATATTATATCAAGGTAGATCTATGATTAAAAAAACAGCCTACAGTACATAGATTTATGCATCCGGATATCTGCAAGTATTTTCAGTAATAATAATAATAATATATAGGGAATTTTAGTATGTTAAAAATTGAGTTTTTTCATTCATTATTCTAAATCCCCCGAATCTCATTTCAAGCACTGAAAGATGTAATACGATAGATCACGATGAAATGATTTGTAGAAAGCATGAATAAATTAATTACATTTTCTATATTAACCCCCGATGACCCTTGACTGAAGCAAAAAAAAGAAAAAATAACATGGAAGTCTGAATAATTTTCCACTGTAGCTGAAACAATTATGATTGCTTTGGATGACTGCAGTGCGATCTGTAATAAATACAGTTCTGTTAGTAAAATACACATGATATGAACAATAAAACACTGACTGCAAAAACAATGTAAGTAATGTATTCAACAGCTGAAACAGAGAACATGCAACCTGCTGCGTTTTCTTCAAAGTTGTTTGATTTAAACTTTTCCTCATAAATGAAGAAAAGGCAAATTAGGAAAATAAAGGTGAAGATGGCCCTCTTCCTCATTTTGGAGTTTTATTTTATTTTGCATATGTTGTGAAATGATGTTTTCTGTCTTTTTATACTATGTTATACTATTTGAATGTATTTTATACATTTTAGTATGTCAGGTTCTCAGGCCTTCATTGTGTAACTCAAAAGTTTGACAAAAGCTCTCATGGGAGCACCAGTATCCTGACAGGATGTGAGAGATATGAGTTAATATGGACATTTTTGTTTAATTAGCAACACGAGCTGTTTTTGTTTCATAATTAACTTGATATTCTGAGTGGCAGGATTAAAGTTAATATAATCCTCCTGTCAGGAACTGACAGGCATGTTTTTGTGAAGTGCTCTTTGCCAGGCTTTGCTTTTTGTAAAACGACACACAAATAAACAAAGCATCAAAAAGATTCCTGGAGAATAATTCAGTGTTGTCTGCACTGAATCAATGAAACTGCAGCCGTTGCTCTGCGAGATTAAAACCACCTCTAATAAGATCAGTTCAAAAAACAGAGAACCGGGCACATGAGAGATATGCACGCCTGTTACTAAGCCTCACGGTTGTGTTTGGGAGACAGATGCATTTTGATGACTTCCATGAGTTTATTTCTGTCAGTCTGGTATATGAAAAGAGTATGTTTAACCCACTTTAAGCCTGAGGCTTCTACAGAGTACCCACATAGCCCACTGTCACCGATCACATGAATGGAAGGGTGTCATCCCCAGGCCAAGTCCACAAGTCAGTAAGCACATGACTACTACACTGGCTTGGTAGCAAGCATGTGAATATTTCCACAAAGACAAGCAGAGCCATCAGAGAAAAGACACGGACTGAAGATACTCTGGGACACAAAAACAAGAGCTGAAAAACAAGCCACAATTGCTTTGAGTAAACATTGTTGTATCCAGGTCACATCTCCCCAGAGGAAACAAGAGGCACAGTGTTCCAATTCAAACACTATAAAATTGAACTAAGGAGGGGGTTTAGTTAAAAAAAATACAAAAACAGTCTTCCCTTTGAGATTCAGGGGCTGGCTATGATGCAGATGCCATGGGCCTTTTTTGCATTCTGAAAGAGCCTCCGGGCACAGTACAACCTTAGGTTTAAATTCATCGATCTCCTGAACTATCCAACCAGGGTCGCATCAGGGCTGGAGCGTATCAGCACTCCACCTGTGCACGTCTTTGAAGAGCACTCATTGAAAACCCCGTGCATGAACAGCAGGAGAATGGAAACAGCACACAGACGCGTTTGAATTTGACCTCTAAATTATCACTGTTTATAAAAGGTGTATCTGTAGTTTGTCATAAAATATAAAACCTGAAAGAACAATTTCATTTGAAAAACCTGGAACGCTCAAGTAAGTAACTGTTTATTATTGGCAAAATGAAGCATGAGAACAGATTTTGTTTGTATTTTTAACTTTGACCTCATAAGATTAAAACAGACAGACGGTCATTAAGACCAAAAACATATAAATCCATTTATTTAAATTGACTGTCTTGTACGAAGATGTCTAGGAGCAAGATGTGGCCAAATGAAAGTCGTCTTGGTAAGAATAAATATAAAAGACAATAATAAAAATGCATTTTGGACTCCTGTACTGCCGCAGCCTGGAGCGGTCTCATATGATTCCTGAAAGCAAAGCCTCCACACAGTCATGAGTTTGCATGATTTCTTGGCTTACAGCAAGTTCTCAACAACAGGGCTTATGTCATTACAGCTATAAATTTGAGACTGAGATCAATGCAGCACATAGCACACTGTATGTGTGTGGGTCTTTGGGTGGTTAGGCTAAAGGTACAGTTTGTGTATTAAATGTAGCTGCTGTTTATTTTCCCCTCCTATTGTGCATAATAAATCAATCGCGGTATCTCTTACGGTGATGGTGTTTTAATCTGGAAGCGATGCTCTGCTGTTCAACAAAAAGCCTGGGAAGCACATGCAGAGCAGGCCCCTCAGTGCAAAAGCTTGAAATGAGACACCAGCCTTGAGGATGTACAGCGGCCAAGAGACAAATATGTCTCGCAGCAGATCTGTCGAAACCCTGAACTGCTCCTGGACCTGTTTTCCCCGAGGAGCACAGGATGGAGACCGCACACACGGCAACGAGGCGTCGAGTTTCACGAAGGAGACTGATGTTACATATCAAACAAACCAAAGAGATTGCTAATCTAATTGTCTCACACTCACTCGTGCAGCCAAATATATCAAAATCAGATTCTCTCTCACTCTCGCAAAGTAAAACATTATACAATTCAATTTCCCCCAATCTCTTTCATGACTTATGATCTGGAAAGGTCTCGCTGAGTCTTTCCATATTGTTAAAAGAATCTTTATTTGTCATTGTAAATTCAATCAAGTGTCAGTTTGGTTCTCCAAGCATTTGGCTGATGAACAGCGTTATTGGGTTGTGCTTTGTTTATGACGTATGTGTTATTCACCGTTCCATTAGCAACTCAAAGAGATGAATTGTGGAAAGGTAGGGTACACCAGAATCCTTAGCGTGCAACAATATGCAGCAAATCGGATGACTCTAACTTTCCAAACAGCTGTGCTTGCTTGATTTTGTTTCTCTGCACTTATTAAAGTGCGTAAAAGTGTAGCGGCTCTGACACTTTTGACAGAGACGAGACTGTTTTGAGTAGCTCTGAAGAATGAAGCAAATAGTGGGAAGTTTGTCAGCAGCACGCAAAATCGCCTAATAAATAAGCAAGCACTGACACAGTCAACAATGTGTGTCTTTGTTGTGTCTCGCCCCTCGGCCAGAGAGTTATCTTTTCACATAAGCACATTTGTTAGTTGGATTTGCTTAACATTAACTTCAAGTGTGCGTGCGTGCGTGTGTGTGTGTGTGTGAGTGTGTGAGATCTGTTAGGACATAAAACTCACACAGTCACATTGTGAGGACTTCTTCGTTTTGTGGTAAAATCTTGGTTTCTAACAACATTAAGTGTTGTAGACACGTAAAGATGACCTGCTAAAGCTCTAGCTGAGCATCAGAAAGGGAACTATGTGGCTCAGTTGTTGGTGCCTGGTCTGAATACTTCAGAAACTGCTGATCTACTGAGATTTTCCCAAACAACTCCTATTTAGCACTATTGCCGGTCATAACAATAGCAGCAGTTCTCTGAAAATACCCTGTCATATGTCAGAGGTCACAGGCAAATGGCCAGACTGCTTCAAACTAGTGGCTTTTATTGGTTACAGCCAATGCATGCAGAAGAGCATCTCTGGATGCACAACACGTCAAACTTTGAAGCTTATGGGCTAGATTACACCAGGTGCCAATGTTAGTTAGGGTGACTGAGTTAACTACGGTTATAATTCACACTAGCTCACCAAAATGGGACAACAGAAAATGAGAAGAAAGGTTGCCTGCTCTGTTGAGTTACAGTATTTGGATGGTAGAAAGTGAAAGCATGAAATCCATCCTACCTTGTATCTGTGGTTCAGGCTGGTTGGGGAGGTGTTATAGCATGTG
>VOQK01001689.1:9408-23949 GCA_015052645.1 Benitochromis conjunctus
GGGCCTCCGACTTCCAGTTTTAGGGAAATTATAAACTTGCGTAAACATTAAAAAAATGGTCAAAATGTGGATGTCATTGAAAGGGGAACATTACGAGCAGATATGATTTTACTGCTTCTGCCATTGCAATTAAATGTGATTTACTGTGAATCATAAAGAGGACAGGAGTCACCCTACTTTTTTTTTTTTTTCCCTCAAACACCTGAAACATGTGAAGAGTAGAATTAAAACCACATCTGCAGAGAGTCACCCTGATCATTAGAAAAGAAAAGATAGATATATTAACATCCTTGGAGCCCAAATCCCCAAATAATGAGCATGAACTGAGGCAAACATGTTTGAGTCGAGGGTTAGAAAAACAGCATTACAAATGAGGCGAGCGAGTCAGGAAATCCTGCTGCTTCACGTGGTCTGTGGAAGGCAGTCACATGCAAACAAAGTCAATCACTGAGGACAAGGACCCCTGGATTCCTACAGCACAATAAGCCAGGAAACGCTCAGCTGTTCATTCAAGTTTGCAAAGAAAAATAAGCCTGAAAGTGTGGAAATCATCACATGTCAAATATGCAGTATAGAAGATGTTTGAGAAGACTGTAAAATCCTAATGTCGGGGAGGAAAAGTTCAACATTTGGGGAAAAAAATGTATATTTCCCTTAGTTTTGAATTTAAATGAGAAGATTAATGCCACTCTTACATCTGCACATATAAAGCTTCCTCCGATGGAGCTTGGCACAGATGTTGGGACTTTATCTAGTGAGCTTTGGTGAAAACAAAGACACATCGTACGGTGATTCTGTGATACATGGTGCACTGTAATCAGCTATGATACGTAATGATGTCTGTGTAGGTGAGGGAGAAGAAAATGGCCCTTTGACAATGTAGGTGTGTACAATGCTGCACAAAAGTCTTAACACAGATTAGATTCAACTTTATTTATACAGCACCAAATCACAACAACAGTCGCCTCATGGTGGGTTATATTGTAAGGTAGACCCTACAATAATACATACAGAGGAAAACCTAACAATCATATGACCCCCTATGAGCAAGCACTTTGGCGACAGTGGGAAGGAAAAACTCCCTTTTAACAGGAAGAAACCTCCAGCAGAACCAGGCTCAGGGAGGGGCAGGCATCTGCCGCGACCAGTCCTCCAACAGGGCTTTGAAAAAACACATCATTTGTTCTTTAAATCAATATAAACCGTGTGACAGGCATAATAATCTAAGGAAACTAAACAGGTGGAGGACAAAAGAAGATTAGCAGGAATTTTAAAAAATCTACATCAGATTAACAGAATCTGAAAGCAAAGACTTGACACAGGACCCGAGAGATGCATCTGGGAACAAGCCATTTTTACCAAAGGAAAGCAATTAGAAAATGCTGAGGTATGCTAAATTACACCAAAGCTGGACTAAAAGGTTAATGGCAACAGGTCTTATAGAGTGATAAATGCAAATTTCTCATATTCAAATCATTGTCAATACGTATGGAGGAGGTCAAGAGAGAGATACAACAGTGAGTGTCTACAGCCATCTGTAAAACACGGTGGAGACTGCGTCATGGTTTGGGATGGATTTCAGCCAGTGGTGTTGGGGATCTTGTGAAAACTGATTCAAAAAAGTACCATCAATCTTTGATCCACCGTGTAATACACTGTGGAAAATATCTGATGGTACTTTCTTCTTGAAGGCTAAGGTACGCCAAATTATACAAGAACTAGACGGAAAATTAGTGGGGATGCATCTGATGGAGCGATGAATCCATCTTGTTTTTGGGTTGGTTTTTTTTTGCTTTACACTTTATTCAAATGTCAATTTGGTTCAAAAACATCTGCACCTACTTCCAATTATCCTAGCATATATAAAGAAATTACGGGTGGCTCAAAAAATGTGCAATCTACTGTATATCATAAAAATTTGATTTTCATAATACTTTATTTCAAGTTATTAGCTCCTTGATTGACTGCAAGTGTGTAAACTTTCATTCTCTTTAGTCTCACTGATTTTAACCCCAAGTAAGTAAGTCAAATTGTTGGGGTGTTTGTTTCGTGCAACAAAATTTTTTAAATAACAACATTAGCCTATATTGATGATCAGTTATATTGCAATATTGATATTTTGCCTCACTGCTGGAGGCGCCTTGTGTCAGACACTAAAGTGTTATTGATCTCCTCATTGATCTGCACAGAAGTCAAGTAAGTATGTGTTCGAAAACATTTATTTTATGGATTCACGGTAAGCCTAAACACTGTGTAAAGTAAAGGTGCAGTGTAAAGAGGGGAACTGTTAGTTAATAACTCCTGCAGTGCATGAATTTTTAGTTAAGCAATCATGCTGCTCTGTGCATCTGTTTCCACTTAGGGACCTACAGAGAGATTAAATGAATGTGGAAAAGTAATGGATCTCACATGTAAAGAGAGGCCCATTTACATCCTGTAATGGCGTTGTGTTCAGTCAAACCATGACATAAAGCACAAATCCTGGAAGAGGACACAGCATTTACAATGCATGACAGGCACGCTAAGTAGTCCATGAATGTTTTTTGTTACAGAAGGCCTCGCAAATATTAAACTGCTGCTGTTTCCCGCTGCACGTTACAATGTCAAACTGAAGCGAAACACAGACAGAAGCGCACACTGCGTGGACGCAGCATCGAGGCAGGCTTGTGCACACACTGATAGGCCACGCCGTCTGACTGCAGGGTCATCAATAGATTCCTGCTGCATCAATCTTTGTTGTTTAAACAGATGGCAGCAGCACCAAAGAGCTAGTGCTGCGCCTGATTGAATGCTTGATAGGAAAGCCCAGAGGAGCCTGTGTCAGAGGCCATACTGGCTAGTAGATTCTAAGCACATTAACATTCCTGAATAAATAACCCCAGGGAATGTTATTGTGGAGACATTAAACAGGATTTTCCTCCCAGAGCTCCGGAGAAAGGCCAGGCATCACTCCGGGATCTCTATTGCCTGGAGTAAGGAGGAGCTGAAGAATCCAGTGCACAGAGGAAAGATTTTCCTATCCTTCAAAACATTTAAATCTCTTGGAATTGACGCGAGTTCCAACACATGAAAGAATTTCAGATATTTTGGTTTGATGTTCTTTCTGATACCGGCTTTTCCCCTCCAAATATATGTGTTGTATTCCCATATAAATATTTAAGCAGATCTTGGTGTACTGAGCTCTTTTGTCACTCAGACCTTTTCTGTTAATCCTCCTTCCTTGCACGGCATTTCACACACGGTATAACTTCTAAAGTTACTCCTCTGTTAGCCACTGACTTTGGAATGAATTGAAACCAATTTGACTACTTTTGAAAAACGTTAAGCAGTACAGTATACCGGGTACACCGTGCTAAAACCAACACAGTCCAACGCCGTCCAGCATTAGATCGTTAACTTTTAAACTTGCCCCTGGTTTACTTTTTAGTGTTGTAGTATTTTGTTGTGAAGCACTTTGGGATGTGTCTCTTGTGCTGCACTAATGAAAGTGTTAAATTGTATTTACTTTTTACTTGCATATGCTGCTGTATCTGCTGACATATTAGCTAATTCATAATAGAAATTGGACATTTACTTCGTTATCTTTGCTTTTTTCATTCGATTTAGCGACGTATACTTAATGGTGGATGCTGACCTCTTTTAGGAATACTTAAACTCTTTAGAAGTTTGATTTAAAAGGCAGATAAAACGGGCCGTTCCACATGTGTGTTACTGTTTAATCCAAGCCAGGATCCATTACCAAATCCAACTATCCTGCCTCAGCTGGTGAACAGAAACAATAGAACTTATTAGAGTATAAAACATGATTCTTTTTACCTTTATTTACTTACCATTGGAAAACAGTATTGGTTTCATTAAACAGCGCCACAATTACACTCTAATTTTCAGGCTGTATAGACAAAGTGATTTTGTAGTTGTTGTTCCAAAGGGACTCTAATGCAGTAAATCCATCATTATAGACATCAAGTCACCAGACTTATCAATATACTGTCGACAGAAGATTACCAAAGCACTAACCCATATATATTATACATATTTTATTACTAGCTTAATTAAATAAGCAATAATCAATATTACATGCATGTATACAGAATAAAGGAGGCCACACTAATAGATGTACAGCCACAGAAATATTGATGAACAACCTAATCAATATTGCTACTGCCAGTTGATCAATACATATAGCATCTCATTTTAGAAAGAACTATCAATATCCCCACCTCATGTATTATTATTTTTTTCTAACTGCATTCATTGATTTTCTTTGGCCACTCGTGGGAATGCCGACACTATCATTGATTTGGAGCTGTCTGTAAACGATGTCCAGTATTGTCTGGTTTTAGCTCTGTTTTGCTCTTTGTCGAGTGCCGAGGGCTACGTCCGGCTTTTGAGTTGCTAAAGTTTGCCTGTAGAGTGCGTTAGTTTTTAAGAGCTGCAAACAGAGCCAACGAGAGCAGGGAGGGTGAACTGAGGACAGTGAAGTGTAAAGTTCAGATTCAAATAATCAAATAATCAGATTAAGAAAATCACACCATTTAGCTTGATGGACACAATCTCCTGTGGGTTTTCCACAGAAAGTGACCACTTTCACATCACACATTTGACTCATTGGCACTAATAAGCGCTGGTTACGAGAACAGACTGAGACTGTTGCATGCTTTGGCGACTACTTTCATTTCCAAGGCTTAAGTCATCACCTTGCATCTCTTTTCCTAGATGTGAGTCAACTGCATGACTTGACTCACATGTTGCTTTGTCAGAATTTTGTCTACCTCCTCCAGTAAAAAGATGCTGATGCTATATGTACTGTAGATGATCAGAGTTACAAGGGTAAGGAGATCAAAATTCCAGTGTGCACAGAGTCACTGATTCCAACCTGCTGGCCTCCCACAGGGTGACTTTATAAAATCATTGCTTTCTTACGAGTGTTGTCCAGCAGAACAGCAACGATGTACCTCGTGTAACTATTCAGTCTTATGTGGAATGTGTTGTTGGATTTCTTTTTAAAAAATATGTTTGGCCTTTTTAGGCTTTATTGGAGAGGGACGGTGAAGATAAACAAGAGAGCGAAAGGGGAAGGCATGCAGATCATGCTCAAACCCAGGTCTACTGCTCTCTGACGATATGGCATATGGTCGCCTGCTCACCCACTGAGCTAAACCAGCACCCAATGCTGTTGGATTTCTATTAAGACTCTCTAATCACCATCAAATAACAAGTCAAACAGCTGAGCAGAGGGTCCAAATGGAACACTACACAATAAAACAATCGTCAGTGCAATAGCACTTCTGGTACTCGGAAAGCATGTTATTGCCAAATCCTTAAAAATCCTCCCCCTCACTCTACTATCTGTGCATGTTGTGCTTAAAGACGCCTGGGAGGAGGCAGAGCGCGCTGATGGCGTCCCTCTGGATCAGCCCGTAGCTCTGTTACAGCACAGCTTGGCGCTCAGTAGATAGGAGCAGTCCACTTTTCTCTCCCCTGCTGAATCACACATTCCTAATGTTGGAGGTCAGCGCAGAGGGAGGACTGTAGCTCCAGACACATTGATGATCGTATGAGTTACTGCTGTGCTTAATTAGGTGATTTTTCTCTTTAAAACCAGTGAAGGCTTTCTGTAAGCGATATTTCTCCAGAGGCATGCTTTTCATTGCCTGAAAGGTCACCGCCAAGTGCATGAGAACGAAAGTGAACAAGGTCAAAAGCCTCTGGCCAGGTGCCAGTGGAAATACAGGTTTCAGTGCGATTGAGTGCAGTACCTGAGATGTAAAGTCAGTCACACATGGAAACATATACTCTGTCTTCCTCTCTGCTTCTCTGAGGCTCCACAGAGGGCCTCTGCGATTTTGTTAACGTACACGAGAAATATTGAAATTTGATTGACATTTTCAATCTTTGCTATCTCACTGTTAACTTATCATTCGAAGGCTCGTGTAAACACAGACCCTCCTCTGTGTGCTGGTGTTTTGCCTCAGCGGTGATAGCAGCTACCATGACCAGCCTCCGCGCGCCTCCGCTTCTCAGATACTGAACATGTGGCAGAAGAAGATAAAGAACCTCACTGGTGAGATGCTGCTGTGCTGTCAGCAAATGCCTGCTAGTGCCAGGTGAGCATATGGTGAGCATCAGAGCATGCTTGCAATGTTTGATGAAGTCAGTGTTTGTGTTCTGTCAGCACTATATTCTTCTTGGCCCTCTTCCCGTGGGACTCCTTCAGACACATATGGAGGTAATTTGTTCAAATGCCGCAGCAGAGAAAGAAATAAGAGGGAGTACATGGCCTTGGGATTTGGGACAGGGAAATCAGTTTGAGAAGTTGGGGCTGGGATGGAGTATGTTTCTGGGGTACGTAGAGGCAGGTTTTCTGTGACTAATGGCTTTGGGTAACATGTTGCTTGGGTACTGAGATTTTATGGAGGTCAATATATTTGGCTTGATAGAAAGTAGTAAAAGTAAAGAAAAATTCCCACTAAATAAAACCTACAATCGTCTGTAAGTTTTTACAATACCTTCTATTAGCGCTGCTGTTGTTGTTTAAGGTAGCTAAAACATAACCATGTTATCAAATTTAAAAGTGATCATCCCTCAAAGAATCTGAATGTGGGTCATTCCAACTCAAATCAGTGCGATTCAGCCCAACCATCTCTGATTTGCATTAAAAATGATGGCACAAAGTTTGGACATCTACAATGAATGCTGTGAAATGTTAGCATCATATATCAAACACTGGTCCGTCAACACACTTTCAGAACCTTTTTCACATATCGAAATCTGCTTTTCCTTACCATCAACATGAGTCTGGATCTGAAGTTTAGGACAGATACATCTAAAAAATCTCAAAGAACTGTTGAGTTAAAATATGGGGGGAAAAAAAGTCTCGGACTCCTACAAGGTCCCATATTTGAGCACACATTAATAATAATAATTTAAAAAACCTTAACATTGCAAAAGACAAATACTGACAATTTATAAATAGTACATAGTTTTAATTTTGCATTGTTGTTAAATATAACAAATTTTGAAACTTTTTAACATGAAATTCTTGGTCACAAAAATGAACAAAATGTTATTTTCATTCAACTTTCATGCTGGATTGAGTAAATATGAGAAGATGTACAACAAAAATAAAATTATTAATCTGAGTAGAAAAGAAAATGTGGAGATTCTTGATGGTACTCGAATAATAGTTTAAAAAAAAATTAATTTGTAATGTTGCAGGGTAGGTTTACCAGTCGTGCCATGTGGACATGGTACACATGGTCAGAGATGGTTTTCTTTGAAGTCTGTTGTTTAAGATTTTACTTGACTGAGTCATTGGGAGGAAATCTGGGTCATTTTTCTCTCCTAATTAATACATGAAAACAACAACAATGTTTTAGAGAGGAAACCATTAGCAAAAGACATCACAGAAGTGCCAAATTTCAACAGAATGATTATCTGGGTAATGTCATTACATGCAGCAAGTATTATGGTAATCACTCTTGTACATTATGTAATGTGTGGAAAAAGAAACCAGTATAAAATCAATACTATAAATAAATAAATAAATTTTTTAAGAGAGAACTTGACTGTTTAAACAGGCAAAGGGTCATTATAATAGTTAGGAATGCTCTGAGGACCGAACTAAAGTTCCCCAGAAGTTGCTGCAATGTCAGAATCCATCCGTCCATTTTCTCCAGCTTATCCGGGGAAAGGGTCACAGGGGCAGCAGCCTAAGAAAAGAAGCCCAGAACTTTCCCTCCCCAGCCACCTCCTCCCAGTTGCACCAAGGTGTTCCCAGGACAGCCGAGAGATATAATCTTCCCTGCTTATCCTGGGTCTAGCCCGGGGCCTCCTCCCAGTAAGACATGCATGGAACACCTCACCCACAAGGTGTCCAGGAGGCATTCTTGTAAAATACCCCAATCATGTCAACTGGTTCCTTTTATAAGCATTCAAGGACAGAGGCCCGAGCGGTCTGATCCCTTGCTTTTGAAGCTGGCTGATGGGACATGCCAGAATCTGAGACAAGTGTCTCAGATCAATAGATCAGTCACCATCAGTACCCCATCACAAGCAATAAAAGACACTATCAAGACAACACAACTATCCACACATGATGTGACTTCCACAGACAAAGAGAGATGCCTCCAAACCTTCAGCAACAAGTTAAAGTCAAAGCAAAACATAGTGTCTGTACAATCCTAACATTGCTAACTCTAAGCAGTCTATATATTTCAGAGTGTTTTAGGCTGATGTTCCTGATGTTTACATTCTGCAGACACAGGGGAGAACTAAGAGAGAAACGAGGAGAGAGGAAAGAGACACATGTATTCAGAAAACTGCTTACAGCGGCAGAACTTAAGCCAAAGATTCTGCCAAGACTAAGAGCTTCTGGGCATGGACGCAATATATTATGGCTAACATTAGCGCTTAGAGGTTCTCAGAAAGGGCGTTAGTTTGTATTGTATTAGGATGAGTGATGGAGCGGATAAAATAAAATAAGCGTACATTATAACGTGTTAAAAACACCTGGTCTTTAAATGTTCTCACAATCTGCTGGTATAGGGAGGTCACATAATGTGGTGTGTTTCTGTGCATATGTGAGTATTTCAGCCTGGTATTGATTGTCTTTGAAACTAATTGTGAGCCACGAGCCAAGAAGAGAAAAACGCTCAGAAAGTCAGAAAACTTGGCACAGCTCAAAAGCCGAGGTCCCCCGAGGAGCCAGCCGTCATCATTCTGGTCTGTGAATAAGAAAAACATGCCCAGCGGAGCTGTAATGAGGTCACTTATCAGCGAGGGCACTCGGAGGGTGTGCCACGCTTCCTCTCAGCATCCCTCCATCTGTCAGAGGGAGAGGACCGGTGACCTCAGCAAGTCCTGCCAATAATATCATGTGGCGTCAAACTCCATGACAGGCTCCATGAAGTTGACAGAAGGAGCAGCAAGGCCAAACTTTGTCGAAGAATAGACCAGGTCTCTTTTTCTTCTAACTGCATTCATTTAAAAACTACAACTACACCACGGCTGTTTTTCTTTTCTGTCCAAACTACCAAAAGACAAAAATAACATCTGAAAGGATGCCCTCGGAACATCGTGCACGCATGACGACAAAATAACTCCATCGCTAATAAGAGAAGCATGACAAATAATCTTGGATGGCTTTTAAAGTCTCCGTGTGTGCAGGGGGTAAACAACAAAGACGCAAGACTTCAGACCAACCACAACTGTGCTGCACAGTTCATGGGATGAATTTGTAAGTCACACAGAGTAATTACTTCACAAATAATAGGGGTTAAACCACAGTGGGAAAACACAGCAGCAACTTCTCTTTTTTTTATCCCCTCCAAACCACATGAAAAAGATTCCACTATTTCAGTGCTGAGAGCTGCTGATTAAGAAAGCCTCTGAATCACACTCAGGAAAGAAAAAAGTGGAAAACAAAGAAACAGAACGGGACTTTGCTATTTGTTGGTCTGGTGACTCCTAAAAATATACTCTGCACGCAGCCTCCGTCGCCTTCAGTAACAGCTGATGATAAGAGCACAGCTTTGAGCACATCTGATGGTTTAATGAAGTGGTTCAGGACGGGGTCACAAACAGAAACACTGCGTCAAGCTTGTGCCAGTGGATGCTCTTGGGTTTGAAGATGCTGCCACATTTGACACGCTGTAACCTTCCAACAGTTGATCAAACTAAAAGTCAAATGTCCTCAGGTGTTAAACACGTTGATTACACCACACATGTTACACGTGAAGTTCTCACTGTAACAACTCAAACACATTCAACTGATATTTTTTCACGGTGTCTTGTGCAGTGTTTTTAATTACACAAAGCCAGTGAGACACTACAGTTTGAATACTTTAGCCGGGCGTGTCTAATGTAACCACAGCGTCCCAAATAAAATGGTGTAATTACCGAAGTTTAAATGCTGACATACTTTTTTTTACTCCTTTATTTTGAAAGGTACAATAATGAATGAAAAAGGTGCCGGCTATATGCACTCATCGCGCACTTTATCAGGTGCATCCATTCGACTGCTTTTAAATACAAATATGTAATCAAGCGATCGCATGACAGCAACTCATTATGTTTCGGCATTTAGGTCAAGACGATCTGCTGAAGTTCAAATTGAGCAGCACAATGGGGAAGAAAGGTGATTCAACTGAATTTAAATGTGTGTGGTTGTTGGTGCCGGACAGGCTGGGTATCTGAGTATCTCAGAAACTGCTGATCTGCTATGATTTTCCTGCACAGACATATCTAGAGTTTACAGAGAGTTGCCCGTAAAAGAGAAAATATCCAGTGAGCAGCAGTTCTCTGGACAAGAATGCCTTGTTGAAGCCAGAGGTCAGAGGAGAATGGCCAGACTGCTTTCAGCTGATAGGAAGGCAACAGTAAGTCAAATAACCACTTGCCATAACCGGGGCATGCAGAAGCGCATCTATGAACATGTGACACGTCAAACCTCGAAGCAGATGGGTTACAGCAGCAGAAGAGCACAGCTAAGAACGGGAAACTGAGGTTACAGTTCACACACCAGAACTGCACAACAGAAGACTGGAAAAACATCGCCTGGTCTGATGAGGCTCAATTTCTGCTACAACATTTGGATGCTGCAGACAGAATTTGGTGTAAATAACATGAGAGCATGGATCCATCCTGCCTGGTGGCGGTGTAACGGTGTGGCATGTGTTGGGCATTTTTTTAAATGCTGTCCTTTGTGACCACAGTGTAAGGCTGCAAGAGAGACGTGGACATATTGAGTATTCATGCAGAGAATAACGGGATGAGTAAGATGGTACGAGAATAAAAAGGTCAGAAACTTACCACCAAATAAAGGCTGTTACCGCACCATGTCACAAAGCTCAAATCGTTTCTATATGACAATGAGTTCTCTGTACTCAAATGGCCCGCGCACCTTTGGGATGTGTGGAATGGGAGATTTTCATTTTTTTGTTGTCTAGCCAGTCCACTTGTTGTCACTTTCATTTGCAGGAAAGCTGATGAAATGGTATCATAATGGCTTATGATTCCTAGCTGCATAGACTGATATCCTGCCTTTGTTTGACACTGTGATGATCATCACCTAAATAAGTGGGTTCATTCTCTACAGATATTAAATGTAATTCAAGGTTGGAGTGCTGAACATTTACGTGAAAACAGACGTCCGTTACATTAACACGCTGTTAATGAATTCCATCAGCATCAGAATATGCCAGATTTTTAAATGTGGAGTTTCTGGTGACAATAACACAGCTGTAGGATTGCATTTTACATGAACCAGCAATGGTCCATTTGCCAGCTCTGAAGAAGCGAGTACCAGTGGGACAGAGAAGGCAGTGTAGGGTAACTGAGGTTTTAAGGAGGAAACCTAGGAAGTGTACAAAAAAGGTCTGTACCGCAGCTATGTGAATCCATTCAGGAATTGTTGAGATGTTTTGTTTTGGACCGTGCTCCAGATAGAATAGCTAAAAATGACCTATAATGTAGCCTAGCACACAGCGGACGCACACACACAAACACACAGTGGGGTGTAGTCTTGTGGCAAATTAAAACACTGGAAACAGTAATTTAGTAGTAGTCATAACACAAGGCAGCTGGTACACAATAGCATTACCCCTGACATAGTCATATAAACAAAACACGTTTTGCAGCTTATTAAACTAATCAGTTCTAGTCCCCCTCTGGGCGCCGTGCCTGAGCCGGCCAACATGCTGGCACATAAAGAAACGTAAAGTTAAACGGCACAACCTGTGGATAACATATACATTTAGACGTATATAAGGACAGGCAAACTATATCGCCTCTAAGCTTTTTCACATGTGAATGTATTTTACCACTCTGCCATAGTTTCTGTGTGGACTCTATATTATTCCAGAGAGCCATTGGGGAGAGGGGTTAAAGCCTGGAATGTACACCATTTCCCCCACAGGAAGCTACGCATGGAAGTCTAGTATCGCCCCACACCCAAAAATCGCTCCATCACACGCACTGGCTTGTCAGCTGCTACTGAGATATAAAGAAAATGAGAATTTCTTTTTTTTGTCTACTAGTAGAATAAAATAAACATCCCAATACACACTACCGCTCTTGGTTTTAGGCGTTTTATTAAAGACATTTTTATTTTGATATAATCACACAGTTTCATTGTACAAAATTTCACAAAAGTACAAAAATACTGAAACTCTTTAAAAAAAAAAGTACTGAAGCTGTCTGCTTAGAGAGCTTTGGTTTTCTTTTCTTTTCTTTTTTTATTAAAACTTAATATTCATGCTCTGCCTCTTCAAGAAGCTCGTACTGCATTTACACAGGTGTCATCACAGAGTCATAGTGGACATTTCACCAAAATGCCTGCTGTACACACGCACAGCACGAAACAACCAACGTGTAAGAGGGGGGGGGGGAGAAGAAGAAATACAGATTAGAATACAGCTCAGATTCTATATAAAGTACATTTATAAACATGTCAGATTAAAGTTTCAACTCCGCTGAATTACGGTGACATTTTTGATATTTCACCCAGTGGTTACAGTTATCGTCACTGTGCTAAGTAATTACATTAAAAACATACAAACATACTGGCATCATTATAAAATGATCGTCTATTATATAATGCAGAGCTAGCCCTAGCTTGTTGCTAGCCCTTTTGTATTACTTTACAAGACTTTGAGTTATTAGGCATTTACAACCTGCTGAAAATAATGACTAAATTGTGCTTTGGTACTAAAATGGGTAGCTGCTGCTCTATGAGTGCATGTCTTGTTGTTTTTAGGTGTAAGTGCGCATATATACAGTAGATGTACTACATATATATATATACACACACACACATCTGTATAGGATCAAATACATCACAGGATTTGTCATCATGGGAATCATCACCATGATTAGTAATAGTACAGCAACGCGTCACACCCAACAATGCTCCTGTCTTGAGTTACATGTGTTGGTTGGAGCAGGTGCTTGTTCTCTGGCTGGAGAGTAGGCTATAAACACTGAGATATATAAACTTGACATTAAGGTACACTGGCCATCAAGGCCACACACACACACACACACCTCTAACACTTGTGAGCAACCGTTTGGTACATACAACAGGCATTTCATTAAATGGCTCAGTGGGGGCTTGTCCTACCCAGCAGAAACAGGCCCACATCCAAAACATACGCCTTCACTGTACTTTCCAGCTACTGTTACTTATGTGCCGCTTCTAATCAACATTACATCGTGCAGATTAAAAAAAACAAACAAACAAAAAAAAACTTGACGGCTTACAAAGCTTTCCAAAAGCTTCACTTCACATCATTCAAGTGGTGACAAAGAATACTGAGTTTACTGCTATAGATCATACACACTGCTTATGTTTGCAATCAAACCAAACAAAAACAACATCCTTCCTGAAATTAAGGAATTTGTTTGGCTGTCATGGTTTGTTAGGACAGGTCACACAGTGAATGAGTGGCAGGAGTAGAGTGTCGCCCCGCATGCAGCTGAGGCAAGAAAGCGCGAAGGCTGCACGCAGCTTTGTTTACAGCTGCGATTTCTAAGCTGACAGTGGGCTATCTCCAGCAATCTTCATAACAGAAAACAGACACAAGGATCTCTTAAACAAAAGGAGGTCAGCTCTCTTTTCCACTCTGAGATTGTCTGGTGAAACGGAGGGAAGACAAGTTTCCATTCGGGAAGCTAAAGTTGCTTAACTGCTTTTCCGCAGCTTCTTCTCATCCACTGAGATGTTCAAGACTCTGCATTTGTCTGCATTTTCCAGATCTTTGAAGTTTACATTATCCAGTATTGACTAGTGGCTGTAGTAGTGATTTTAAAAACAAAGGGCACAGGTCAGGGTTATAATACAGCCAGTCTGCAGTCTTCTCTATGCCATGATGAGGTGGTTGCTCCGCTCTCTGATGTCTACCGCGGGAACAAGTTCTTTCTTCAGAGGGGTTGGAGACAAGGTAGAGCGTCTTCCTTTGGACCTGAACAAGTCTGACACAAAGAAGACCTGTGGAGGGCATAGAGAGAAAACTCCTTTAACGTCTGAGCATCACAAAGGGGCAAAATTTAAAAAAATGTATTAAATAACATTAAGAATGTAAGATAGAAAATAGACAATGCATTGTTTACATGAATGGATTTTTATGAGTATTTCAGTACTTGACAAATGTGAAGAAGGTGCTTTTTTTTCATTTAAAGTCTTATTCTTGCCACTTTTCCTGGTAAAATACAGTTTGGTGTCCCTCAGGGTTCTGTATGTGATCCCTTTGCTTTTTCCACAGGAGTAGGATAATAAAAATATTGCATCCTTTTTTTTAAATGATTATACAATTTCTATTCTTTAAAATGGGCAGCACGGTGGCACGGTGGTTAGCACTGTTGCCTCACAGCAAGAAGGTCCTGAGTTCAATTCTGCCATCAGGCTGGGGTCTTTCTGTGTGGAGTTTGCATGTTCTCCCTGTGTTTGCGTGGGTTCTCCCCGGGTACTCCGGCTTCCTCCCACAGTCCAAAGACATGCAATTTGAGGGGATAGGTTAATTGGAAAACACTAAATTGCCCAAT
>VOQK01001692.1:0-13998 GCA_015052645.1 Benitochromis conjunctus
GAGACTGAAATTTTAAGACAGATTTTAAGCACATTTACTTACAGCAAGTAACTTTAGGTGTCATGAGAAACGTGACAGCCAAAATGAACCAATCAGCACCAGCGTTTCCGTTCGAAATCCACCTCACCAACATCCCGCCCTCTCAAGACCATCAAACCATTTAAGCGATCTCACTTTTCTTTCCTCCATCAAACTCGGACACGATGTGAAGGACTTCAGGTTTTAGATGCCAGCTTTCCGAATCTGTTGCTTTTATTATAGGCTTTATTATCGTTATTATTAATATTATTTTGTTAATGATTTTTGGCCCCAAATCCCCGTACAGATCAACATTTCAGATGAACACGAGCACTGCACTTTCATTGGACGAAAACCCCGCATAACTGCAGACATTTTATTTCAGAAGACTAAGAAGAATGTTAACAATTATTTTTCCCTAAAATAGTTTGTTGGGGTTTCACGACTTGAACTTTTTATTTTGTTCAACTTTAAAACTGCCAAATTTCCCTCCTTCCTTCCTTCGCTCAGTCAAACGTTACAGCTGCGCCCCTAAAAGAAGACGTAGAAGAAGAAGCCGACTCGGAGCATGATTTGAATTCCTTTGTTTTAAATTTTGTTTCCAAGCAGTGCTGTGAATCGTACGAGCTGTGATTCTGTCCTTATTTTGTCGTGCATATGTGGGGTAACTTTGCTAAGTGTGAAAATATTTTGACAAGTGCCACGCCCCGGCCTGTGCGATGCTTACCATAATGTCTATAAAACAGGAAGTGATTTCTGCTGGTGGAATGGACACCAGAACAGATAGATCTATGATTATTATGCTTCTGATTATTATTATTATGGTGACTTATTATTCTACTGTATCATCATTGCGACCATGATTATTCTCATAATCATTTAAGAGTCTATTGTTTTGCCATGTATTTTTTATGTTGAGATTTTTATTTTAGTTTTCTTTTTATTAAAGGTAAAAAGAACTAACAGACACAGAGGCTCCGCTTCCATTTTTTAAATTTTAATCTCAGAGGATGAAAATGTGAAATATTTGCTGACAAAAAAAAACAAAATCACATTTATATCTCTGAATAAAAACCAGGAAAAGTCACATGTCTGATTTCGACCAATAAGGGAGGACGACAACAAAACAGCCTACAGTTACAGTCTTTAAGTCTTTGTTTAAAATAATTTGACACATTTGTGGGTTAAAATACAAGTTTTGTTTTTATAGTCCCAAACATGAACCATTTACTCAGTAAAGCAGTGGGCAGCTACTAATCCAGCGCCCAGGGAGCAGTATGTGGTACCTTGCTCAGGGGTACTTCAAAGTAGCGCTTTGGTGGATTTGAACCCCCGTCCTTCTAATCATGGGGCCAACACTTTACCTACTGAGCCATCTCTGCTACAAAAAGCATTAGGTCAGCATCAGGCTTTACTGTGAAGAAAAACTGATGATGGATTTGGGAACGCCTCAATTTATAAAGATTCAATTCAAACGTCCAAACTGGTCTGGTACCATAGACACATATTATTGGTCAGACAAACAAGTGCATTAAAAATGCTCCAACAGCATAAGAGGAGAAACGTTTCCATATGAAAACCTGCACTTTCTGCAATATGTTCATGCTTTAAAAAAAACTAAAGCAGCAGAAAATGTCTCACAGGAGAGAAAGTTACAATTATTTTAATATTGTGTCTGTTCTAAGGCTAAATTATGCTAATGGTGACTTATATTGGGTGAAGATCGATATTTTCTTCCTGGTAAAACATAATTTCCTTCAAAATATATTAAAGCAGAATAGTACATGGCAAACTGTACTCTATTACACAATATCCTAAAACGTATCATGGAGGACCGAATAAAAACTAAAGCAACACAAAAGAGCCCAACCTGGTCTCTATTACATTTATTTTTAAATCAAAGGGATATAAAACAGTTCAAGTCGAGCCTTTAAAGGGTTTTTAAACGTGTACTCATGTTTTCTGACTAAAGTAACTCCATCATTTTCAGAACTATATTACTGTATTCAGCCTATTATTAACATGCAGTTTAGGTCTGGTACCGACTCATTAAATCACAACACCTGTTTCTGTGTTGGTCCCTCCATCATTTTTAATCTGATACTGTCAAACATCCAGATGCCGTTACCAAAAAGTACTTACTCCACAATATATAGAAATGTATTATAATAAAGTAAGTAAGTAAGTAAGTAATAAGAAAGTATCCACCACCACGATGTACGTTAAGGATTAAATTATCTCTGGAGACCAGTTTGTGTCTCAGGACATGTGTGTATGGGGACCGACGCACCGCTGGAGCCTCTGCTGGACGTTAGCAGAATTATAGGTTTTCATCAATTTCATAAAAAAACAAAAGTTTGATTTAAATGTTTTTAGTGATTTTTTTTTTAAGACGTTAACATTTTTCACTACAGGACTCAAAGGTGAAACACCTTCAGCTCAGTTAAAAACTCTTCTTGTTCTAAATTTTGGGTTCCAACAAACAGACGTGGATCACAGCTTTTATTCATTTTATTGAGAATCACTTCACTTTTCCCTGCAGCTTTGAAGCCACAGTCCAGCTTCAGTCCCGCTGTGAGCATCACGCGTCACGTCCTCTCAAACAAACTCTACCATCAGGAGCCTCCTGCAGTTTCTGCTGAGGTTATTTTTAAAGGTCAGTACAAAAGTGGCGATGGCGACGTCGTGTTCAGCGTCATAAAGCGTCGTAGTCGTCGTCGTCTTCTTCGTGCTTCCTCTTCAGCGACTCTCCGCCGGAGTTCTGGGACACCATGTTGGTGGTGATGAGGATGTTCTTGGAGCCAATCAGAGATGGGTTGATGAGGACATTGGAGACAGCGGGCGTGGACGGCGTTGCTATGGGGACAGAGCGAGCATTCAGGTTTTAATATAAGGAAACAACTCGTTTACACATGAAATCGGACAGATCTTTGTTCTGGTGTTCAGGAGTTAGTGGACAAGTTTGTAAAGATTTCTTCCACATTAAAGTGTTTTTCACGGGTAATCATGCGTCTGACTCTCCACCAAAACATGAAGCGGAAAAATAAAACAGGTGTGATCTTACTGGGTTTGGTGGTGGCCGTCTGAGAGGGTGGCGGGATCTGCACGGTGAACCTCTGACCCGTTAAAGACACTGGCGTGCCGACTTTAGTGGTGACCGACTGAACAGACGGCGTCCCTGAGGAGGTAATGGCGTCACGCTTTCAGCATCCAGGATCGTACTTTAATACTTGGATTTCTAAATTACACAATAATAAAGCTGAAACTCACCAAGCGTGGGCGTGGTCGGCCTGCTGGTGACGGCGCCGACACTGAGGCGAGGCACTGATATCCTGCCAGCAGATGACGACATCTGGAAAATAAACCGTTGTTAATCACAAACAAAGACCGACATGAAAGCTGAAGATGACCACGAGAGGGTGCGTCTCACCTTCTTCTGTATGGACTTGAGTCTGTAGTTGGGGGCAGTCAGACAGTAACGGTCTGGGGGCAGCCGGGGGCCGGTGTAGGGTTTGATGAGAGGGAGGGGGCTCTGGTTCTTCTGCCTGGCGACCTCCAACAGGAACTGGAAACAGAGAGGGTAAGCAGCATTTCCCACAGATTTAACATCCATCCAATCAACCACATCGCCACAGTCAGCTGACTTCCTGCAGAGTAACGGTCTGAATGCTCTCAATAAAATCTGAAGTCTCCGTTTTTCTAACTGACGAACAAATCAAGAACCGGAGGTTACACCCGTCTGTACAGACTTACATCTCTTGGTGGCGGTGAGGTGAACGACTGATCCATGCGGCACTGGATGGCCAGTTTGATGTCGTCGGCATCCACGTTGGACTTGTTGGCGTGTGAGGCGTAGGTTTTGGCGTCTTCGATGATGGTGGTCACGTATCCTGCGGACACAGAGAAGGATTGAGTCGTTCAGAGCAGCTCTGCATGATTCACAGTTCAGAATAATCCTTCTTTGTCAGAGAGCATCAGAATTATTCAGTCCGGATATCAGAGTGTCGTTGCAGTCAGCTCTCAGACAGAAATAACTTACTGTACGTGAACTCCAGCATCTGGTTGATGACTCTGGGCTCATACTCCGTGATTCCCATGTCCTTCAGGATCTGGATCATCACCTGCAGAGGAAACAAATCACTTAAAACATAATTGCAGAAAATCTCAGTTCAACAAACTCGCTTGCTCTCAATTTGACTTTTATGCAGATTTTCATTGGATGTCTGTCCCCCCCCCCCATCATTCTTCTCTGGAAAATAGTTATCAGGATAAAAAAAAGCGGGATAAAGAACTTATCCCGGAAACGTGGCGCTGGATCGGGCCTTCTCTCGCAGGCTGCACCAGATTCAGGCATAAAGAAACACACCGTAGGGTGACTGATGGCTTCACCCAAACACCAACAGCTCGCGGCTAAAGGCTAGCCTAACATCCGGCTGCTATTGCTTTGAACCGCAGCGTTGCAAAGCTAACCTAAGCGGGTATATCGTGTTGCACAACTGCACAGGGTCAACAATTAATCAACACAAATCCAGCAACACAATTTACTATCAGTCAACAAAGTGGATAAGAAACTCCCCAATTTGAACCAAATTCACACCAAAATACTGACAGGCTCGCAGCTAGGTTAGCGTGCTAGTCGTTAGCTGCTATTGCTTTGAACTGCAGTATCGCTAGCTAAGACAGGCTAGGCTAGCTGACCAGCAACGCAGATGCATTAAAGATGCTCGAGCAAAGCAAAAACGGAAGTTGACTCAAACTGCAGAATATCGCTGAAAAAAGCTCGTTTCTGACCTGAGCATCTTTCGGGATTGTTTTCGGAGCAGACATTTTAACTCTCCTCGCTGCGCCGTCGCTTCCTCTTCTTCTACTGTTTCCGTTCACTGATCGAAACCGGAAAGTAAAGAAAACACTTCCCTCTACAGGCGGGGGACAGAAAATGCATCTGCTCTGATTTAAAAGTTTTCAAAATAAACCTCAAAATATAAATCAGAAAAATCAAGATTACATTTTTTTTTTTTACAATTAACACTTGATGTCTCAGATTATGTGACTAGAAATATTTAATTTAAAAAAAGATAAGTAATAAGAAACACATAACAGACGTTTTATTAAGCTTCAAAGTGCAATAAAAGAAAGTCAGTCAAATTGAGCAAATCAGTGTTTTGATTTGCCTCTTATTCCCTTTTTAATCATTTTGTTTCCATCATTAGATAATTTTATTATTGATTTAAAATTATGTTTTCTTTCTACTTTACGTCTTTTCTACCTCTAAATATTCATGGTTTAAAATTTTGAGTGTCTTTGAGTTTATAACTACACGGTACCTGCAGGGGGCGCCACAGGAGGACATATTGAACTTTGGTTTGCCTGCATGAAAAAGAAGCTAGAAACCAAAGTTATCAAACTAAACTAAAACTACACGTGGAAAACATCTAAAAGTGTAATTCACTGAGATAAAAATAATCCTAAAACTCTATCATCCCTCTCAAACAATCAGTCTGCATTTTTATTTGATTTTTGGCTGCTTGACAAATAATTTAAAAAATCAGTAAATTAAAACTCGCATATTTTTCAAATGGTTGAATATATTTCAATGACACTCTTTTAGGAAAAATCTGCAAAATGAAATTAAAATGAAATGAAAACTATAAAATTCTTTATTGAATCTCACAAACAAAAACTTCTGCTTCTTTTTCATTTGTAGGTTAATTTGGTGGCAAACAACAACAACAATAGTAATAATAATAATAATAATAATAACAGCTGTGGCAAACTTGGTGATGAGATAAGAAGAAATGTTTTCTGAGAGGCTGTAAAAAGCGCTCACTGTCTCTCACCTCTCACTCTGACACTGAAGAAGAGCCTCTGCAGGTTTCCAGGTGTTCCCAAAGACTTGATCCAAACACAAGGTCGGGAATCACACGGACACGTGAGGGCAGTGGACGTTACAGCCTGAAGGCCTCACAGTAAGAAGATGGAGCGAGGCGCTGCATGACCAACGCACCGATGACACTTTTGAATGCGTCACATTTCACCATCATCCTGTGTTTGCTGAGCGAGAAGTAAGACTCTGTTTACACACGTGTACAATAAAATCACATTTATTGAGCTTTCATCACACTCGACTCAACACGCACGCAGTCACAGATAAACCATTAAATGACAACTTTATCTGCTGCCAGATAACCTATACATCTATAATAATCAGGAACTTTGATTATTTTCCAGGATTGTCCAACACCATGAATGGACCAGTGATCAAAGATAACCAGGCCTCCACTGTTGAGGTCACCAATCATCTGCCTCCACCTCACTCTTTCCCAGCATCCTCCTCCGTCACACCAACGCTGTGCATCCTTACGGCCATTTTTCACTCCAATGACACCAAAGCTTACAAAAATAACATAAAGTTTTATTCAATGAGATCTCCAACTGGCGACCGAGACAATAATGAGACATCATGAGAGTGTTTACTGAAGCATTTATTACCAGAATAGTCGCCCCCTGCTGGTCATTTCAAAGAATACAGGTTTAAGGCACTGTAGGCCCGTGGCCTCCCACAGAAAAGAGCACTCTGAAATATAGATACAGTACTGAGGATAATCACCTGATATCAGTGAGGATGGATGAACATCCGACAGGCGTGGTCTTCCCAGTGTAGAGCCAACGCAGCACTGACGCCATCCACAGAGGTTGTCACAGCCTGCCGCAGACCGGGCTTCACACAAGAGCCATTAGAGAAATGAAGCTGCTGATTCAGCTTTGATATGGAGCCAGATTTTAATACACAGAGTGATGCTGTGTTCTTCCCACCGCTGAGCTCATCCTCAAACACGCTTTTCTCAAATAACCATTCATCAGCTCGCCACTGACAGCATTCCTGTATTTACCCACGGCGTTTATGGCACGCATTCTCGCTATAAAGCCATGAGAACCGCCACAGCTCGCCGACTGTATGCTGCTCTGTGTGCACGACAGTGTGTGTGTGTGTGTGTGTGTTTAAATGATTAAACTTTACAGCCCCTCAGGCTCGTAAACGAGGACGCTCATATCTGCAGAAAAACTTCAACAGCGAGATGGAAATCCTGCTGCAGACATTATTTTAGTTTCATCTCACTGATGAATAAATGAATCTCTGGACGTCTTTGGCGTGACATCATTTCACAGGTAAATGGAGCGGTGCTTACACGATGAGCTCAAAGTGCTTTCTCACGTTTTTATCTGTGTTAAATGTGAAATGCTTCTACGAACAGCTGAGCACCACCACAGTCTGCCCCAGTGCTGTTACACCACCTTACTGAACCTTTGCCTAAAACAGCTCTCACAGACCTACCCCCCCCCAGTAATGAGCATGTTTTACAGTGACCTTTGACCTTTGTTTGTAACGTAACAGTTACCACACTGAGCTCTATCATAGTCTCGTTCTCATTATTATGTATAAAAATATAAGTTATGTTTTTATAATGTTGAACATTTTTTGTGAGTTCAATCAAAACATTATGAAGAAAAATGTAAAGAAAAAAAGTCACGATAGTATGGACAAAACATTAGGAACACCTTGCTGTGTGACCCTGAGGCTGCAGCCGTTCCTTTGACTTGTAGCTTCTTCTGCAGTTTGTTTGTCGGCCTGCTTTCCCTCCTCCAGCTCTCGCCGACTCGTCCTAGTGTTAAAAGTCGCGCTCAGTCACAGGTGCAGTCTGGGTAAACAATGGTGGAGGTGATGGATGTGGGAGGGGGTGAGGGGTTGGAAGTGTGGGCCATTAGCATGCTTTAGCAGAATTTGCATTTCCAGCAGGCAGCAGTGCAGAGGTGTGAGTCCTTCTCGGTCATCCCAGGTTCATGACCTTTAACCCCCTCACCCCCACCCCAGGTGAACAGTGGGGTGTGCAGTAGGCCACAGGTTAATAGTACCATTAAAGAAAATGTATCGACAAAGCAAACAGTGAGTCATGTTTCTGTCACCGCGGGTAAATGAAAGCCCTCTTTCATCAGCTCGCTCTTATATGACTTGATTAAAATGACAGCAGAGATCCCAGTTACATGTTATTAATTACAAACACCTGTCAGAGTGAGGTCGACAGGTGTTTGTCCCTCCAGGGTAAGTCAGATTGAGCCTCATGCAGGGAGGGCCTCGGTGAGCTAATCAAATATGAAAACACACATAAATCAACTAATTGGAGACGTCGCGCTGTGGGTTGGGCTGCTTTGATGGCGCTAACGAACGTGTTTGTTCTTGAACTTCAGTCGCCACATTTCCACGACATCTTGGCGGCTCGTCATTGATTGGGGTCAGGACTAAATGCTGGATTCCTGCACCCACGTTGTCTTTTAGTTACTGGTTACCGGGCTGTTGCCGGCAGTTATGGAGAAGTTAATGCACCAGCAAATGCAGACTGAGCCAGCTGTGTCCTAAAGCTCATGAACATGCTCGACATGCGTTACTGCAGATTTCAGGTGGGGGCTGATGCGGCTCAGATATCATGACCCTGATACCTGGGTAATATTTGGGCCAAACATCAACATCATCTGGGCCCAGAAAGTGAAGCGAGTGTGGAAATGCCTAAAACATGCATTCTATCTATTGACCAGCAGGGGGCAAACTAATTCTGATTGTATTGACGACCCTACTCCTCTCTCCTGATCAGGTTATTGTCTCAATCACTAGTTTCAAATCTTACTGAATAAAACATGATGCGCACGGAGGTATACTTTGGCCAGCATCTAGTGGCAGTCGGAGGTACTGCACTTTAGTTTCAGGCTCAAAATCTAAACCGTGAATCAAACTTTGTGCCTCTTAACAGATAACTGAGGATGATGCTGTGGTATTTAAAGTGTGCTTTTCTGTTTGCTCGCCTGTCTTTCTCTTTTTGCTGATGTGAGTGTAAAGTCTGGGATGCATGAGCTCTGCAAACACTCAAAGAAATGATTCACAGAAAACTGAAACCTGCAGGCAGAGCAGCATCAGCATGTGAGCATTTCTGTGATTGCAGCTCCTCGTACATATAAAACAGAAAGACGATGGAGGACATAATCAGGACACGAGTGTCATATAAACTTATACAAGGACCATGAACTCCGAATGCCCCATGACTTCCTTTTACTTTTTTGCTGGTTAACTATTGACTGTGTTTAACAGCCTGGAGGCCGAAGAGGAAGAAACACAGAGCTGTAACTCTGAGAGAAGGGAAAGCAAAGTAATTCATCATTATTCTTTACTTACAGGTGTCACTGCTGATGCTCAAAGTGTTAGCATATAAATGGTTTCAGGGTTTTTATGTAAGTAAATATCGATCATATTAATGGTAAAAATCATATTATGACAAAGTGTTTTAAGATTATGAGCTAAAAAATGATTCTAACAAAATCTGAATTATGATAAAAAAAATTAAATGATGAAATATACTGTTTAAAATGTAAAAAGTTTACATTCTCAAGTGTGCGGAGAAAAAACTGAAAATGGAATCTCAACACTAATAATTTTATTATTTTTGCCTGAAAAAAATATAAAAAGCATCAGTATGAGGTAAAAACGACAAGGGCCGACCAACAGGTGAGTGTGACTGCACGTCTGTTCATCTGCTAATAAAGCTCAGCATTAATGAGTCTGCCTGTGTCATGTAAGGACTCGGGTCTTACTGTCCACATGTTCAAACAGATCAGACAATGAAAACCATCAAATCCTGACATCAGAGAAACTGGCGTCAGGAAATGTTTAACATTTGCGCTTTAAAAATGAATAAAAGATTTATTTCCTCTTTTAAATATTTGTATGGATGTTAAAAAAAATGGGTCAAATATGTGTTTTAATTTTGAGGCACAATAAAAAGAAGAAGAAGACTGTTGGTGTTTCTTCGGCTGTCGCCAAACATGAACTTGGACAGGAACAAGGTTCTACAAAGCTGTGTTGAAACCTCTGACAATTTCAAGAGGACAAAGGTTAATGAGGGGGAAAGGTGAGGGGGTGGGACTCACACTAACCTGCAGTTAAACTCAGATCTATAAACTGCAGGTAAAAGCAGGTGAGAGGTGCTCAAAGAGTTCAGAGACTCACTGAGGCAGAAAATAAGGGTTAACTTATTAAATGTGTGTGTGTGTGTGGTTCTGTTACAGTAATTATCATCATTATCATTATGAGTTGGTGCTTTTCATGGTCGTCCATCTTTGCTTTTTGCTGCTGATGTGAGATACAGCACATTTAGTCACAACAGCAGAGTGCTTCATATTACACACAGAATATTAGCACAAACCCCAACAATCAATTTCCTATGAGCATCACTTGGAGAGGGTGGGGAGGAAGAACTCCCTTTAGACCCATTAAGATGTAATGTCATACATTACTGTAACTTTGTAATGTGTTACACCCAACACTGGATATGCCACAATATAATACAGCACATGGAAACAACAGGTTACATATAACACGCTGAGATGCTCTGCTACCACTCAACACTATGTAGCATGTTTATTTTATCTGTGACACTGTTACGATGTAACAATATGACGCAATACTGCTGAAGAGTCTGAAACACTGTAAATATGTGATACATACATATCATGTTCATATCATGACTTTAAAACTCCTTCTTGATACATAATCATGTATATTTTTATAATAACATACATTAAAACAGTGTGAAATATCAAATATTAAAACATATGTGTAAACTATAATCCTATATTATTGTATACGTCCTGCTCACGAGAACATATATTAAAAAAATAAACAAAAATAGGAAGCTGTAGAAAGCACACAGTGCTGCCAGGCTAAACCGACCTGTGATACCTGCAACAGTCAAATAAGAGCCGCGCTGGGAGCCCGACCACATGACCTCCATTTCAGTCGTCATGTTATTTATTGACTGCTTTACGTTCGATATTTATGACTTCAGGCCTGAATGCAGCACATTGTCCTCTCTGACAGGAGCTTCTTCCTTTTTCCCACAGCAGCTTACAGTAAGTCAATAAGGAAGAAGTGCATGATGGGAAGTATGAGCAACAGTTTCAAAGACTAAATATGAAAACTGCAGTCATGACAGAGCATAACATTTTACACCAAATATCATACGTGACAGCTGACGAAGTGTGAATGACGGCTTTACTTTGTGTGGCAGCCATGTTTGAGCCACTGCTGAAACATTTTAAAATCCTCACATAAACAATAATAAATAAACCAGACAGAAACACGGCCGGCTGTGTTTAATCAGCTGCCATGTGTTTGTGGAATATTTTCATGTTTGTCTCTGTGACTCAAAGCAGAACAAAATGAATGTTTGTGGCTTTTTTATATTATTTTTTCAACATGAAATTATCTTTACTGTAATGTTGTTATTGGCTTTATGAGCAGACCACACTGCTCCACATATTCACTGTTTGACTCTTGAGGTTTATTTTATACGTTTTGTAGTAGTTTAGTCTGAAATCATAAACTATAATTTTTTATAACTATAATTTGTGGTCTCCTATAAAACCCGTGTTGGCGCGCTGCTCACAGTGTAAATGACTCTCACATTAAAGGCAGTAAAATCCTAATAAATGGCTGCGAATCATGTAGACACAACAATATTATAAACTTCACTTCACTGAAATTGTTCAGCAGATAAGGGGACACACTTAAGTGTGCGTGTGTGTGTGTGGTCTATCTGATGTAGGCTAATGGGGCTGCGCTCGGTTACTGTATGATGAGCTATAATTGGAGACTGATAAAACTCCTGGTTTCACCTGAACTCACCACCTGTGCAGACGGTGTTCGATCTGATAATCTGCCAGAGTTTTGTTTTCAGCACGTTTGAGATTTTCTATAATAATATTTAATCAGATGTGTAGTACATATATTTATACACTTTTATTTGAATCTAAATTTAATTGTGAATCAGATTTCTTTGATTTTTTTACTTTTTATTTATTTATTCAAATTTTATTTGAACGTTTAAATATTTGTGTTTTTTTCCCTGAATTGTAACTTTGAATTGTAAAAGTACTAATTTATGTTTTTTTTTATTTTCTATTTTATTTTGTCATAAAAACCATCATAATTATTTTCTATGTATTTCTATTTTGTATTTGTGATAAATGTGTTATTTTGTTGTTTTATATTGGTCAGATTATTTGTGTCAGTCAGTTTGGCCCTCACGTTATCTTCATTTCATCCCACGTGTTGTAAACGTATTTACTGACACATTAAACTGGCAACATTTTGTTTTCATTGAGTGTTTCAGTGTGTTATTAATGTTTCTGTAGAGACGCGTGTAAAGGTAACACACACACACACACACACACGCTCCATGTCGAGAATATCACCGGGTGTGTGTTACGGCGCTGTTTCGGGGGAATACCGGTAGTCCCCGTCATGTCTTCAGTATTATCTTAGCTTTACGGCGCACTACCGTTCCTGCACTGCTCCTTTACGACTCCACTGTTTATCCACAATCAATGCGGCCAATACAGGGGCGTATTAGGGGCAGTAAGTATATTGTAAATGAAAGTTTATGGTAAAATGGCCCATAAACATGCGGCTGTATAAGTGTGGATGAGCTGCTGTGAGATCCCTGAAGGATCACGGACGCTGGTGAGAGGCTGACAGTTATTTTCTCTTTTTGGTGTCTTTTCTTTTTATTTGTACAAATGATTTCCTCTGCTGACAGAAACGATGCCGTAAACATCGTTCATCTGCTGCAAACGTTTAAATGCGACGCCATCGAATCGCTTCGTCGATGTTCAGCCTGTGCTTGAAGACTTTTTCACTTCAGTGTGAAGCTGCCGTCGGCCTCCCGCCTGAGGATCGGTACAAGGTCGACGCCGTGCTGTTTCTCTGGCAGCCATTTTGTTCTGCAGAGAGAAAACGTGTCGTGAAATGGCCGCCACCCCGCTCAGATCGTCTCGTTGTCACTGGTGATCGGCGGCGTCTCTTCTCAAACACGCTGACCGTTACCAGGAAGCGCAGAACACACCTGACAGCCACAGCGCTGAAAGCACGTTAGGAAAAACAATGAAAACGAGAGAAAAGAAGTCGTTACGTAAGTTCAGGCCTCGCTGTCCTGCTCCTCTGACTCGCTGCCAGGTGAACATTTGACCTCAGTGATAACAGACGAGGATGTAGTTCCTCATTAAACGAGCACACAAACAGCAGTCAGCCACCAGGCCTCGGCCATAAAAACACTCCTTGTGCTTCCCAGTGAATAGTTTTACACTCTTTAGGTGGAAAATCATGTGGTGGAGCTGCGTTCCCAGCTCACTAATTTTAGTCTTGGGCTCGCCTACCTTTGCATGGTTTGAAGCTCAGAAGAATACTAATGAATCTCTCCTGGTTCTCAAACAACTACAGAGGGGCATGACCCTGTGAGCTGAACAGTCTGTACTTAGTAAGAGAGCTCATTTTTTTCAACCTTTAATATGAGCCTCAAACAGTTTTTTATTAACAGAAAATAAGAAAAAGTGTCAAAATTTGAGATAAATAAAGTTGATGCAACAACCTGTTAGTTAATGAAGTTAGTCTGAGCAGCAGTCAAGAGCACTGCTGTAAGTCTGAACACAGAAAACTAAGCAGCACCAACGTTTGTAGGGTTAATGAAGCCGAGCTAGCTGATATACAGTGGGATGTGAAAGTTTGGGCAACCTTGTTAATCGTCATGATTTTCCTGTATAAATCGTTGGTTGTTATGATAAAAAATGTCACTTAAATATATCATATAGGAGACACACACAGTGATATTTGAGAAGTGAAATGAAGTTTATTGGATTTACAGAAAGTGTGCAATAATTCTTTAAACAAAATTTTAAAGCTCACTGTGCTTGGTAAGCTCAGTGAGCCCTGACCTACATACACAGGTCAATCCAATTATGAGAAAGAGTATTTAAGGGGGTTAATTGTAAGTTTCCCTCCTCATTGAATTTTCTCTGAAGAGTAGCAACATGGGGGTCTCAAAACAACTCTCACATGACCTGAAGACAAAGATTGTTCACCATCATGGTTTAGTGGAAGGA
>VOQK01001695.1:0-10677 GCA_015052645.1 Benitochromis conjunctus
GTCTTTCACGTGGAATTCCAATAAAATTGATTCATGTTTGTGGCTGTAATGTGACAAAATGTGGAAAAGTTCAAGGGGGCCCAATACTTTTGCAAGCCACTGTATAGCTGTTCACTGCCATCTTGGCATAGTGAGTGTGTGTTTTGTTTCCAGTGGTTAGTTACCACTGCATGAAAAAACATGGAAAAACTTATCCTTTAATCCTATTGTTTGGCCTAGTAGTAATTTCTAACTTTAAGTGTTTTTATGCAGGAAAGAATTAAACTAGGTCTCTTCTTTAGCTCATCCATCCAAATCATGAGGTATGAGTCTGTCCACAGTTTTCTGGACCGTGTGTTGTATCCCAGACAACAGTCGCTACTGCTCCCACTGTATTGGTCATACTTTAGTGAAACTATACAATGATCACCTAATAGGTCTTTACCCAAACTGTGCTCAAAGTTGAAATGTTTTCATGGCTATGGTTACTGCTGACCATGTAGTCAGTACCTAGGGTTCTGCATGTGCTTCTTTCACTTTTTCATTTAAATTAATGAAAAAGTGTATAAACTAAGCAAAACCAAAATAATAAACTTGAATGAAGTGAAAAAAGATAAAAAGGATTTTAAAAAGTTGGGCAGCACGGTGGTTAGCACTGTTGCCTCACAGCAAGAAGGTCCTGAGTTCAATTCCACCATCAGGCCGGGGGTCTTTCTGTGTGGAATTTGCATGTTCTCCCCGTGTTTGCGTGGGTTCTCCCCGGGTACTCTGGCTTCCTCCCACAGTCCAAAGACATGCAGTTTGTGGGGATAGGTTAATTGGAAACTCTAAATTGCCCATAGGTGTGAATGCGGGTGACTGTGAGTGCGAAAGGTTGTCTGTCTATGTGTGTTAGCCCTGCGACAGACTGGCGACCTGTCCAGGTTGTACCCTGCCTCTCGCCCCAAGACAGCTGGGATAGGCTCCAGCACCCCCCGCGACCCTGAAAAGGATAAGCAGAAGCGAATGGATGGATGAAAAAGGATTTTAAAAAGTTTTCTTTCATTTTTAGCATTTTCAAGTTCATCTTACTTCACCAGTATAGTGAGTAGATGAAAGCACTCACGACTTGTGTTAGCATAAACCACTTAACGTTTGTGTGTGCGTGTGTGTACAGTAAATATTTTAAATGATGCCATCTTTAGGACTGAAAAGCAATGATATAGAAGATTTAGCTTGTTTAATAATGTAACACAGTCATTTGATCTTGTTGATGATAACATTTGTGCCACCTGCAGGTGTAGACTTTGGGTATGACGGTCAGAAGCTGCTGTTCAAAAACGTGGACTTTGGCATTGACATGGAGTCAAGGAGTAAGTATTCTGCTTCATGAGAACATTTTCAGTAAGTAAGTAATCAGGTATTTTGGTAAACTTAGTTTTAGCCTCTCGTCTACACGTAAATGGCATTTTAGGTAACTGGAAACAAAGCTTTTGAAAAACTCCTTCCAGGGTAAAGATTTTCAGATCAAAGAAATTGAGATTTTGTCTTGTGTCTTTCTGTTTCATACAGATTGTATTCCATGTTATTGTTTGTATGCTTTTGATACACATTTCTATACAGTGAGGATTACATCACCAGCTGTTACTTAGCATCTATCTTCTAAACTAAATGTGGATGCATTGAGTGAGCTCACCGTGTTGTTGTGAATGAGATTGTGACAGGAAAAAGATACATGGTTATAGATGAGTTTCTCCATTGTTTTATGTTGTACAGTGTGACGTGTTCTATAATGTGTTTTATTTCTCTCTTCTCTTCCTGCTGTAGTTTGTATAGTTGGACCCAATGGTGTTGGAAAGAGTACCCTGCTGTTACTGCTTACTGGGAAATTAAATCCTGTAAGGCTGGAGATGTGACGCTGTAATGTCCTAATTTACAAAAGCCTACAATCTGCTGATTTAACTGGATGTTTTCCTTTTCAGACTAAAGGTGAGATGAGGAAGAATCATCGGCTGGTGAGTAACTTCCTACTGATGCTTTAAGGGTTTTACTCTATTAACTTTTTAACAGTTCATTGCAACAGTTTTGATACATAGTACCCCGCTTTCAGCAGCTCAGATGTAATTGGACAGTCTCTCCCATACTTTGCCTTTTAGCCTCTGCTGCCTTCTTTCACCTGACCCCCACACAGGCACAGCCGATGGCTGCCCCTCCCTGAGCCTGGAGTTTTTCCTTCCCTCTATTAATGCTTACAGAGGGGTTTTACCCTACAGTTTTGAAGTCTATGTACAAACAATTCTGCTGAGCTTAAAAGAAAAAATCATATGGACACCTTTATTCTACAAGTGTCTTTGAATGTTGGCTGTCTTTTCTTCTATTCGCTGTGAAGGTGATCCCACATTGCTTCCATAATGTTTAGGACTGTGGTCCCCCCACAGTCTCATCTTTCTAGTCTCATGTCTAAAACCCAGGACGTCAGGTTACAAAAATCTACTGGAGCACAACCGGCAGAATTGGCAGCTTGCAACAGTGGATGTGACATCAACTTTGTTGTCCAGTGCCATTTGTGAGACACCAGACAATGAGACTAATGAGACCCTACGCTGCCAGAAAACATGTGAAAGAGGCTGGAAAGTTGAGGAAAAAATGTTCGGACAGATGAAACCAGATTAACTTGGCCCAGAATGATGTGCAGAGAAGTCCTGCTGCTCTCAGTTTGCAGACCACAAAATTTTGCCTTCTGTTTTACTAGAAAATACTGTAGCTATAGCCTGTGTGGAAGTTTGAATCTGAAATACTGTTTTCATCAGCTAACATGTAGGTTTTTATTTTTTCTGTGTGCAGAAAGTGGGCTTCTTTAACCAGCAGTATGCAGATCAGCTAAACATGGAGGAAACAGCCACAGAGTACTTGATGAGGAACTTCAATCTTCCCTACCAGGATGGCAGGAAGTGCCTGGGACGTTTTGGCCTCGAGAGCCATGCCCACACCATTCAGATCTCCAAACTGTCTGGTATAAACATAAACTGATGAACGAGAATGTTTATTGTAGTGTCTTGTGAAGGAAATATTTTCTAATAGTTTCTGGATTTTTATCTTTATCAGGTGGTCAGAAAGCCAGAGTAGTGTTTGCTGAACTGGCCTGTCGTCAGCCTGACGTACTGATCTTGGTAAGCACGATTCGGTCTTTTGCTCTCCCTCTTGATAAATACTATCTTCTTGATTAACCTCTTCTTGTCTCTCAGGACGAACCTACCAACAATTTGGACATTGAGTCAATCGATGCTTTATCAGAGGCCATCAATGAATACAAAGGAGGTGAGGCTGGTCGCTTGATTAGTTCAGTAAGAATGGCTATTCTCACCAATTATTCATGGAGGAAGCTCAAGAATAAGTGCTCACATAATAAGCACATCTATTTCAAATACTTGAAGTAATGTGCTTGATGGAAAGCAGTACTATGGAAGGTGTCTGTGGAACAATTAAGAAATTCTTTATTTATCCCATATTAGGGAAATATTTTTATTTTAAATACCTTTAAATTACTACATCCTTTTGGATTACTCATACTCCTGGCTTGGGCAGTACCTTTTGAGATGTATTGTACCAATAAAGGCCTCCTAGCAGACACACCTATATCAATTTGAAGCTCCTACGTAGCCTCGTTTTCAAGTTATCATATTCACAGAGTTATGTGTCCACACGGTCACTGTGTGGCCGTTCAGAATAATTATATACATTTTTGTAATTGCAACTGTTTCTGTCATGAATTAAAAAGCAGGGATTTTTGCAACATCGGAGTAGGCAGCTAGGGGTGGTCCAGGGGCAAGGCCTAGGGCACTTATTATTGTCACTGCTCCTTCACACATTAATGATATATTTTAATAAGTTTTCTGTGATTGTAGACATGTAGTGAGTTAAAATATACATTTCTGCCTCTTACTCAAAAGAACGAGTGTGCTTTGGTTTTATCAATAAATCTTTAGACTTTAGTGTATGAGCCAAGTGTGTATTGGAGCATTAACATCTCGACCTTCTTGTCCAGCTGTGATTATTGTGAGTCATGATGCACGGCTCATCACGGAGACCCAGTGCCAGCTCTGGGTGGTGGAGGACTGTTCCATCAACCAGATTGACGGAGACTTTGACGACTACAAGCGGGAGGTGCTGGAAGCCTTGGGAGAGACCGTGGTCACCAAGGTCAATCCATGACCAGAGCTGATGCCAGGGCGCACACACCTGCCGAGCACTCCAGTGTCAACTGGCTGGTAGAGTGTGTGTGTAAGCACACCTAATATGGATTTTCTGGGCAATCTGCTTTCTTCCTCTGGACTATAACACTTTTATGGGGTTGGAGTTGCACAGATACTGGATTATAAATATGTAGGTGATAAAAAGTCTTGAATTATAATCTGCTAAAATAAAACAGGAAGTGACTCCATTTTTCATTGTGGTTTATTGTACAACTTTGTGCACACCTGGCGAACAAACATTATGGGCTTAAAAAACAAAAACACAATATGCAAAAGCTTCTCTTTATGACAGCATGATCAGTGCCTCAATCACTTTAAGTAAGCCCTGTATGTCTTCTTGACTTTAGCCACTTCATTCTCATCAGGAAGCATTTCCCCATACCATTTATACCAGTTGTCACCAAAAGTTAAAGATGGGGGTGGTGGTGTGGAGCCCACAGCATCATGGGAATTGGAGTAGTCCTCCCCGGAAAATTCCACATATGGAATCTGAAAAGGAAGTAATCCTAGAAGAGAAGAGTGTTATTTTAAAATGATTTATTTGTTCTCTCATCCGTAGCTATAGCTTACCACTCGTGTCATTTCATTTTATCTCTAACGGCAAATAAAACTACATTTGAGGTCATTGTTTTTAACTTGTAGACTGAAACTATACTTTAGGACTGAGCCAATTACTTAGCTCATTAAGCTGAAAATTAAAGACAACAATCCAGCTGGGTTGCACAGAAAATGGTAGTTGCATGCTTCCACTAGAAAAGATTAGTGCACTTTAGTATGTGTGCTTATTAAAGAAAGTGCTATACATGCAAACAGGACCTGGTAGAGAGGAGTGGCAGCTAAGGTGATCAAGATTTTTGTATCACTTTGTTACCTACCGTGATCTTGTGCTGTGTTAATTGCCTCATTTAGCTTCTTCTGTTGTTTCATACACACACCTGAAGGCAGCAGAACCATCAGAACAAGAGTGGAACATCCTGCTGCATTAATACACTTTCTAACTTTGGTGATATGACGACTTACCAGTTCGAGTGGAATCGAACACCATTCCAGTGTGGGGACTAATGAATTGCTGCAACAACTTAACATTCTGCAAGAGAAAAAAAAAAGAAATTGCAGCTTACCAACAGACGATGCACTGTTACACATGAAGAGCTGGACAGGACCATAGTAGGGTAACAATGCAGCCACAGGACCAGTGTCTACTCCTTTGTATGAGGAGGACCACTGTCAGAGTCCTACAAAATGACCTCCAGCAGGTTGCTATTGTGCATGGTTCTGACCAAACTGTCATAGACTCCATGATCATGGCATAGGCTTGAGACATTCATTATTACTAAGAGAAGTAGCTGATAAAATGTTCTCATTCTGCTTCGTTCTTTTTGTTGGTGTCAAAGAAACGACGGTACTGATCTGCAGACAAATCAGACTTGTCTTTTTTTGTTTCCATGAAATCTGTTGGGTTAAAATGCACTGTTTTGGCAGCAAAGGTTGATGACGGGTGTATGATAAAACTACAGCTGATATGCGCCAAGGCAAAAATTGTTCATATCATAATGACGATAGAATTATTTTTAAATAAATCATAATATCAGCCCCAAAATTACAGAAACTAACTGATTACAGAAAACTTCAATATTCTCAAAGTCGTGTGTGAGACCAACGAAGTGATGCATAGTAACCCACCTGATGGTGAATGATGATGTTTGGGTCACGACAAATTGGGCAGGGGTTTCCACATATCTTGTCACTTCTCTAGAGATACAAGTGCCCTGGTCATTTTATATGACAAACTTAACAAAGGTGATCGGTGGTAAAAACAAAGTGAAATATTACAATGCAAGTCTTTCGAGTCTTCTGAGGGGGAATGCCTCCTTTGTGGTTCCTCCTGTAGCCAGCCCACACTGGATTGCTTCCATACCTTTCAATATAGTCTGCCAGGGTAAGGAAAAAAAATGAGTCCACAAATTTGGACCGAAGGCAACACAACTGTTGACTTGAGGCGACTGAGAACACTTATTTTCCCTTAAATTACCTTCACTCTCCAGGTAATCCCAAGGCCTGTCCTTGTAGCGGGCTAAAGCCTCAGTAGCCTGAGCAACAGTCTCATCCTGCAGCGATGCTGCTTTGCAGTAAGAGTGACTGGGATGTATAAATGGAGATAAGGAAAGGCATGTCCTTGCAGGTAGCCTTTGTAGATGGGACTGAAAGTACAAGAAAATAACCTCATCACACCGCTAAAACATCAAAACCTCCTCTTCATAAACGTAGCCTAAAGCATTTAAGAATTTTGAAAACCTTTTTCTAATTCTACAGAACTTGTATATTAACCCCAGTTTAATCAAATGGAGTGCCACTAAACTGTAAAATTATTTTAAAAATACCCCCCATCGAGAGCAGCGTGATAACTACCTATACTGGAGCATAAACCAACTAAAGACCAGCTAAAGCAGTACCGTGATGAAAAACATGAACTCAAAATTGAATTATTAGTGTTTGCTTTAAATTATTATGCATCACTTAAAAACATCTGATATCCCTGGGACCAATGTTTCTGTCGAAAGACCACAGCACTAACAAAAGCGCTACTGCATAGCAACACAGCATCCAGTATTTTTTCACCACTTAATATTCGGTCATACATGTAATGGGTTAGTCGGCATGTCACATCGTGCAACATTTTAATGAAATATAATGTAATACCTGATACTGACGAACTGAATGTGAAATTGAAGGCGACACACGACATAAAAACGTCGCAATGTACTTCATGGAGGTAGCCATTTTCAGATCCTACCCGGGTTAGAGGTGAAAGGTGAAAGGTGAAGTTGCTTTCTCAAGTATATAATCTAAATCAATTCGGTAATAAATCAATCTTAGTTGATGCAAAACTCAACCCTGCCATTTTCATTTTAACTAGTTCGATAAAGATGATTATTTTTGAAGATGAGGCGTTCTCCGTTAGCATGAACATGTGACATCTATAACACGTGACAAACAAAAAGACTAGTCGCCATTTTGAAGGAATATTGTTAACTAAATTTATATAGCAAAGAATCAGTAAAACCGAGGTTTGTCGATAAAATATGTTGATGTAGTCTTGTCTGTTTTGAATTATACAAAAATTCAACGCATTAAAGGCAATTACGGGGAGTAATTCAAAATTAGATTTCCAACAACGTGAGATACGCCATATTGTCCTTGATTGGGCAGGGAACGACCATTATCCACCATTTTGTTTCAGCGAAAACGTAAAAAACGTTTCCCGTGACGTCAAAAACGTCACGTAGTATAAAAGGTAAGTCCCTCCTGCTCGCGTTTATTCCTGGATTTGGTCAAAGGTAAGTCAAGTCAGAAAAACAGAGGGGCTTATTTGCGGCGCATTGTTCAGGTCTTAATACGAAATTACTGCGGAATGTATAAAACAAAACATTCAAGGACGTTGATGGTGATGAGGGATGGGATTTTTTTTTAACAAATGAAATTAAATGTACGCTTTCTGTGTGTTTTGCAGGTATGAATTTGCTTTCCCGAAGACTGAGCCGTCGAGGACTTTGAACAACTCAAATTCATGTTTTTTCTTCAAGTAATGGACATTTGATTACTATTTTTGCCTCCAGTTTGTTCCTGAAGGAAAGGCTAGCATTTAGCTATCACAGCCCCACCCACAAGACGTTTTTCAGTTATTAAAACCATGAAGGTTGAAGACATAAAATTATTTAAATAGGATCTATAAGTGCCTTAAAAGCACACTATAATATACCCGAGACGCTGAGGATCTATATTATCAATAGTAAGTTGATTTTGAAGTTGAATTGAAATTCCTCAAATGAAATTAGTGGTAGACAATAGGCTACCTAGCGGTAGCTGGCTAGCAGGCACCGTATGTTAGCTTGGTTCTTGGCAAATAATTTGAGAATAGACTTGTAGTATGAGCTCACACAGGAACGTGGACGGAAGCAAAATGCTCCGTTTCTTCGTGTGTGAGACGGAATTGAGTAATTATACAAATAAAGATATAACTGGAAAATTCGTAAAATAACCATAAGCAATCTGTTCATAAAGATTGCCGTAGGCATAGAAGGGAACTTTCCAGATCATGAAGCCGGACTTTTTGCCTGCCAGATTTTGTTTTGTAGGGGCTGATCCACGGAACGAACACCCACCGCAATCTATACATAAAGATTGCGTTAGTTTGAGGATTGTGGCTATTTTGTGAAGCACTGTGTGTGTGTGTGTGTGTGTGTTGAAATGACGATAATTATAGCACAGGGAGTTCACGAAAAGCCTAAACCAGGTACTCGGCAATCTGAGGATAAAGATTGCAAGATGACCAGCGAACAAACAGGATTGACAAATATGGTGGACTAGTTGTGATTTGCTTTTTGTCCTCGGGACAGCTCCGAGGGCTAGCCGTGTTTTCCTCGGAACTACATTTGGAGTATTTGGCAAACGGCTGTGCAGAACAAGTATAGACTCATACGCCATCGCATTGTCTGACTTTGATACGCATATGGTTCGCTAGAAACATGGTGCTCGCTGTGTTTTTCCATCAGTACGGTCTTCGTTGTGACAGCGATTGTTTGTGAAGGAGTTGGTTTGTCGCCGAAGTGGTTAACAGAGGGAGTGCTCTGATGAGCAGACAGCCTCCTCCCCCCTCCCTTTTGTTAAGCAGCTGAGAGCAGGAGCAGGCCTGCCCTCTGCTGTGACAGATTTCAGGTTAAGAACCAGCCTTTTATAGGCTGCTTCAGTTGCCCTTATATAACAGAGGGCGTTTTACACTGTTGCTCGATTTCTTCTGAGGCTTCTTGATTGGATATATTCAATCTACCGTGTTGCTGGACTCAGCCAAGGCTGTCGAGTAATCATAAACGATACAGTGACAATATTTTTGTTTTGTTGAAAGCAGCCATACATTTGTTTTACATAAGGTGTTCGTGATGTGTAGTAACATCACAGTATGTCTATGCAAAGCTGCTTCTCCTGAACCAGGAACCAGGGTCATGTATAACCACTGATTGTGTGTATATGTGTAACAATTGTGACATTTACAGGATTTGAGTTATTTGCAGTGTTGTGGAGGTCTGAGACTATATAAAACTTCTACTACAACAGTTACACGGGTAAGACCTAACTGATTCCTCACATCATGACATTTCCATAAATTGGCAAAATGTTTAATTACGAAATGCATTGAAAGAAAATAAAGTGCATGCTTATAAAGATTAGTTCGAGCAGTTATATTATGAATTATTTGAAGGTTATTCAGATTAACACAGTAATAATCTAAAACAAGCATTCATATTGAACATGTGCTTGAGTGTTCACTGTGTTTGTTTGGCTCATATTACACTTTTCAAAGATGAAACGTAAGTAAAACACCCAACAGTCTTTCAGCTATCAATTTGCTTTACAGTCACTTTAATTTGTGACCGCTTCATGTGATGTTTAACAGGTGTTTCCATTTAAAATGTGTTGTTACTACATAGAGAGTGCAGTGCCAGTGTGCACAAACAAACTAACCTATAGGTGGCAGTAAGTGGCTAGACTTGTGCCCTCTGGCTGGGATAACTGTCAGTTATCTCATTAAAACACAATAATCCAGTACAGAGAAACTGACACTATGATCACATGATCCAGGCCACAGGTGAAGATTAACAAACTAATGTCACAGTTTCCAAGCATTTCATTCTTCATACAGTTATTTTCAATTTTGTTTTTCTGTTGAATATAATCTTTGTACCATTCACCTTGTCATTAGGTGTCATAATTAATCAGTAGATCTTGTTTGTATAAAGTATTTGTTTGTTTTCCCTTTTTCTTGCCAAGTTATATTTTTTGCACAATTGAAAATGACTGTGATAGATGTATGTTATTAAAAACAAACACTGATAAGTCATAATCAGCATTACTTAAAAGTACTCTCTTTGGCTATTTTGAGCTATATTTTTATCTGATACATATAGCTATGATCCATAAGAGGAAATGTATGATGAAATAAGCATATGAATACCAAGGTAAATAGGTTTTAAATATTTAAATATTCTTTTTGATTTTAATAGTGAAGTATTGAAATAAATAAGAAATGATTAATGACAGGTGTGATGCTTTGTACATCAACTTTATAAATGTGCAGAGTTGTTTGCATTGCTCCTGCTTCTTTAATTGTAGCTTGAACTGAAATAAACAAGGTTTCCTCACACACAAACTGAAAGCATTTATGGCTATGTGCTGTCCTGCAAGTGAAAGTCCCAGAGAGCAGAACCCCTGTGGTACTGAAGCGCAAGTTGCAGTGACCCGGCCTTGTCACTACTTAACTGCAGTTGGTACTCCAAACACCTCAAGTACAAGACAGCACAGCACATATAGACTTCATGGCTATATGACTGCAAGAAAATGCTACTGACTGTACTTTGTGATTTGTGTTTGTCAGATTGTCTTTCCACACACACACACACATTATATATAT
>VOQK01001698.1:0-10314 GCA_015052645.1 Benitochromis conjunctus
CGTTTACACAAAATAGGAAATGGCAGGTGAGGAGCAACAGAACCTAAACTGGGAAAACTAAAACCTAACACGAACCTGAAACTAAACCCATGAGACTAGAAAGCTGAAAACCTGGAAGCGCGAGGAGACTAAGCAGATAACGCGGGAATACTAGCTAGGACGCTGCACAGGAACTCCAAATAGACAGGACACACAGCTGGAGGGGGAGATAAATAAGGGCTCAAATACACACAGGAAGTAATGAGGGAGATTTGTGACAAACTGGATAGAAAAGGTTTGCTTTCTGATAATTGTTGAGCTGATAGAGAAATGGCTCTAGACCTAAAAAAGTTAACTAATTCAATAATAATAATAATATGCTTTAACCTGCCTAATGATGATAATAATGCAAGTACATTCACTGTTCACATGCATTTAGGTATGCAGAGTATCCAGCTGAGGTTCACAGTGACCATCAGAATGGGAAAGAAAGGTGATTTAAGTGACTTAATGTGGCATTTATTGTCATAGTCCAAGACAGGGTGGTCTGAGAATTTCAGAAAATGGTCATCTACTGAGAATTTTCACCACAGCTGTCTCTAGGGTTTGCAGAGAATGGTCAGAAAAGGAGAAAATATCCAGTGAGCTGCAGTTCTCTGGGTGAAAATGCCTTGTTGATCTCAGAGGTCAGAGGAGAATGGCCAGCCTCCTCTGAGATGAACAGAAGCAAAAGTAACTCAGACAACCACTACATACAGCCAAGGTATGCAGAAGAGCATCTCTAAATGCAGACCACTTCAACTGTCACTGCTGTCTGCTAAGAACAGGAAACTGAGAATACAGTTCACACAGATTCACCAAAAGTGGAAAAAAAAAGATAAGAAACAATATTTCCTGGTCTGAGGGGTCTCAATTTCTGCTACAACTTTCAGATGATAGGATCAGAAAATATGGATCCATTCTGCCAAGTATCAACAGTTCAGGCTGCTGGTGGAGGTGTAACTCTCATGCATCTATCAGAGTGTGAATGTGTGTAATTTCTGGAAAGAAAAACGTGCTTGGCTGAATGAGGCATGTTGTATAAAGCTCTTTGAGTACTCCGATGGAGCAGAAAAGTGCTATATATGAACCAGTCCAGTTACTATCTTTTCAAAACGTTGGAAAAAAAAGAGGGAAAAGAAAGCAAAAAAAGCACCGGTTATCTTAAAGAATATTATACTGCAAAGGTAAAGATCCTGTAATAATAGAGAGAAACCCCCCAAAATCAGATGAGCAATAGTGGGAAGGAAAAACTCAATTTTAACAGGAAGAAACCTGCAGCAGAGCCAGACTCAGGGAGGGGCAGCCATCTGCTGTGAGCGAGGGAGTGAGGAGACGAAGACAGGACAAAAGACAAGAGCTTAATAAAGAGACAGAGATTAATAATAACTAATAATTAAATGCGGAGGTGTATGTAGACATAAGGAAAAATAAAGTAAAAAAAGGAGAGTACGAGTAGTGACGTTTTTAAAAAACTGCGAAATATTAGAAAAAATTGCCAATTATTAATAAACTTTCCACAATTGCCTCATAAAGAATGATTAGTCTTTGTGTTGGTTATCTAACAATAAATCATACTATAAATGACTTTTTTTATTGCTGTACACCTACTGGTCTAAATATAGTGATTCCACCTAGGCCCCATTAAAAGTTTTATTGATAATTTGAATGTCTTTATGAGGGTGCCATTAAGTTGCACATTCTCTTCTTCCTGGTAGGAAAGCCTCTGCAGAGGCAGAGGTGACTAATAAGACAAACAGGTAAACAGGGGTGGTTTTCACTGTGTGAGAAGTAAAATGTTTCCAATTCCAGGGCAGAACAGGTTTAACAGGCTGTGATGTGATGACCAGGATCAGCAATGGTACGTGTTTCCTCCTGCCAGTCGCTCTTCCTCTGTTGCCCAAGGTAAGACCACTGCTCCGATGTATCACACATTACACTATTTAATTAGCGGGTAATGAGCCATAAGTTTGTTGGCAGACGTTATTGGAAATGTCTATGTGGCAGGGGCAGGTCTGCGGCTGTTTGGATCAGGTATCAGGACTTGGATGTGTCTTGTTTACATAAGTCTCATGTGAGCTCGAGTGACTTGACTGCATTCAGCGGGTGCATTTTATGGCTGATACGCTCAGTTTTCGCTGATTTAGTGGTGGAAAAATACATCTTTGCCAGTCAGAGTTGTGTTTACATGCTGTAGTAATTCTGAGTCATCTTGATGAAAACGCAGATGATTAGTAATACCCGTTTAAAGAGGTGAATATTTCACAACGGTTTAAAAACGGTGCAACTATACTGAGCTCATGGTGTTTCTGAATGTGTACTAATAGTCCAGATTTTACATTTGCGCATATTCTATAATCCATATAAGGGATGAAGCTACTGATATATCTGGCTTGTATAGTTACATTAAAACATAACTGAGATTAATGTATGCGGCATTATTAAAAACACTGAAGTATGTGAAGTATGAGTAAAAGACAGATTTACGCCATCACACGTTACACTGTGTGCGCTGTTCTGACGCTGTCACTTTAAACCAGTACTGCTAAACAATGAAAGGCGCTCTTTCATTGTTTAGCAGTCAAAAGGAGAGATAATGCAAGTAGCTATTACGGCAGAATCAGAGCTTCAGACTTAAAAGCAGTAATATGACACTCAGCATCACAGAGCCTGACATACAAAGAGCCAAACCGCCACATAAACTGCCTTACAATTGACTCTTTCCAGTGACCGCATTAACAGTGGGATAAACTGAAAGAAGCTAGTGTACACACACAGCGCATTTCATTTGCACTACAAGCTGGAAAATCCCAGGGTGGAAAAAAAAGAAATTAAATATGAAATCTTTTAAATATAAAATGTTATTTTTTCTTTCTTAAAACTGTATATGTTGGTTTTATTCATTCATATTCACACCTAACAAAAGTAAGCCTGACTCTGATTGGATAGCGCGGTGATAATAGAGTGGAAATATGAGGGAAAGGAGTGGACACCAGTATGTGTTAGTGAGATAAATGACATGTAATCCAACAAAAATTACTTAGAAATAAAGTAATCTTGCTTAAATCAATGTTGTTTTCACATACATAGTGTCCTTTGAATTCTTTATGCTAGACAATCTTAAGCCGGCATGAGAATGGTCTTCGCTTCAGCTAATACTAAAAAGTAAAATTATAAAGTAAAAATTATAAAAATTATAAAGTGATGGATGTAAATACATTTGTAATGTAAATACAAATTTTGATAGAAGTAAATTTCTCCTATCCATCAACCCCCCCCCACACACACACACAATTCTGATAACAGTCTCACATGACTACCATGTTAGGAGCCATTAGTCATGTGTTAAGAGCTGCTAATGTGGGTTCACCAAACACAAGACCATTGTCAGCTTTTTCCCCACCAAAAACTAGCAGATTGTGATGCCTTATGAATGAAGATTAAAAACACTACAACCTGTTTTAAAGTGATGACAAAATACTTTTTTTGTTTAAATAAAAACATATTTGATTTGTCACTGAAGGAGAAGGACAGACGTTATCAACAGCGGGAGCCACATGACTCAATAACTGTGAAGAAGAGTCTTACATGAATGCCCTTTGGGGGTTTCGTCTGGAAAGTGAAAATTATACCAAATCAAACATACAAGACAACGAAGCAGCCAAAACTTTAGATTTTTACATTATTTTTGTGTAATTAACCATCTGTGACGAAAACAAAAACATTTCAAACTTGCTTTCGTTTTGGCCTTGCTCTAATCTATATCTCTGTCTTCCTCCTCTTTATGACAGAATCTGTTTGACCTGTTTGGATGGACCCCCCTTCATATGAGGAGGCCAGTCGCCAACCTCCTGCTCTGCCCACTGCAGCAATTAACGCTGCCCCGCCGGCCTATGACGCCTCTCTCTCATCCCCACCGACACCTCCTCCTGCCTACAGAGAAGCAGGTTAGATAAAATCTTTCCGCTTCCTTTAACCCCATTTCTTGAGTCAGCTTGTGAGATATTGCTGACAGGATGTACAGACTAGGCAGATGACACATGAACGTGTGTCCTTTTCTATTTATTTTTTGGCCTACTGTATACATGAAATACCAGTTTTACCAGGCTGACTTGTAGAAATGTCGTCATTAATCGTATTTATGCTTTCATTCTGCCAGACAAACACTTCAGTGCCTTCTGAAATAAATCAACAAAAATTATTATTTAAAGTATTATTTGAAAGCACCCTTTTGGTTGTTAAAGGGTTTTAGTGTGGAAGTAAACACTAGTGTGACTGCAAAATAACATGCAAACATTTATCTTTCTTTTCTTTTGTTAAATCACAGTTACAGTTCAGCCAGATCCTTTTCCTGTCCTGTTTGTGCCAACTGCCGTGTCCTCGCCTCCCAACCAAAGCACTGGAGTCATCGTCTATCCCATTACTCAAAGTATAAAGATTGCACCTTTAACATTGATATTAGAGACTTTGTTATGTAGACCTGTTCAACTGCTCAATAAGGCAAATATCTAATCAGCCAATCACATGGCAGCAACCCAAGGCATTTAGGCATGTAGGCATGCTCAGCATTGGTGTGTTGAAGTTCAGTTCAGTCTGAGTGCTGCACACTGGTTTCACAATATAAGAGACTATGTCCATATACAGTGTGTATATCTACTTACCACAGGTTTGTATTTTAACCCCAGACTGCCCACCGTATCATATTTGATGCATGAGACTTTGTGAGTTTTTGAGACTACATCATCATTTTGATCCCCCGTGGAAAGCCGACCTAAACAATACCAGAGAAAGTAACAAATGTAACAAATATGATTTCAATGTAAACTCATGTATGCAAACTAATAAGTAATGATTAATTACAATGATTTCATGCTTCAGGCTTTAAAGGTTCAACATGTAAGTATTTTAAAAACTGCATAAAGTTAAAGAATTCCTTTTTTTCCTTGTTACAGTTCATCCGCATGCTTCTCGTGCCCACGGCCCAGCTTCTGCTCCAGCTGCTGTGTCCTCACGTTCCCGACAAGGCAAGTATCAAGACTATATCTTTACTATATACATTGCCTCTTTACTGCACTTTGTTAGGTACACCTGTTCATCTGACTGTCAATGCAAATATCTAATCACAGGGATGTCACTAAATGCATGTAGGCATGTAGATATGGTCAAGACGACCTGCTGAAATGGAAACGAAGCATCAGAATGGACAAGAAAGGTGATGTAAGTGGCTGTGAATTTGACACGGTTGTTCTCGTCAGACAAGTTAGGCTGAGTATTTCAGAAACTGCTCATCTCCTGGGATTTTTCCGCACAACCATCTCTAGGGTTTACATAAAATGGTCCAAACATATCCAGTGAACAGCAGTTTTCTGGATCAAAATACCTTGTTGATGCCAGAGATCAGAGGAGAATAGCCAAACTATTTCAAGCTCATAGGAAGGCATCAGTAACCAAGATATGCAGAGGAGCATCTCTGAACACACAACATGTCGATCCTCGAGGCAGAAGACCGCACTGTCTCTAAGAACAGGAAAGAACAGCTAAGGACAGGAAACTGAGGCTACAGTTTGAACGGGCTCAACAAAATTGGACAAGAGAGTCAGTCATTTGGTGTGAGTAAGTAAATACATTTTATTTCTGTAGTATATTTAAAACCAAACTGCGCTACACAAAATGAAATTGAATAAACAGGTTTCTAAAAAAAATGACGCTGCATGTAATAAGCTAACTGCAGCCGATCCTCCAATCACAGCTCCACAATTAAGCAGATTAAACCAAAGTTTAACAGAAAAGGCTGCTCAGATTTTAAAGCAGGCATCGCTGAGGCTTGTCTGAGATCATCTGGGAGGTCATTTCAGAGTTTTGGTGCAGCAACAGCAAAGACACAAGCTGCTTTTGAAATACGCTTTGACTGTGGGGATTATCAGGAGTAACAGAGAAGCAGACCCTAATGATCGTGGGGGGTTATATACACGCAGCATAAACACCACATATGCAGGAGCAAGAGCTTTTAAGGCTTTAAAAGCAAACGGTACCACTTTAAACTGGATTCTGTTATACACAGGGGGCGAGCGCACTGGACACACTGGAGTAGTGTGATCTCTCTTCTTATGAGCACACTGAACGCCTCTCCTGATGGTGCTTCCAGCAGGATAACACGCCATGTCAGAAAGCTCAAATCATCTCAAACTGGTTTTCTGATCATGACAATGAGTTCACTGTGCTCTAATGACCTCCATGGTCATCAGATTTCAATTGATCATCTTTGTGATGTGGTGGAACAGAAGATTTGTATCATGGATGTACAGCAGCTGTGTGACGTCATCATGTCAATATGGAGCAAAATCTCTGAGGAAAGTTTCTGTCACCTTGTTGGAATCTTGCCACGAAGCTGTAAAGGCAGTTTTCAAAAGGGAAAAGGACATCCAACCTAGTAGTAGCAAGGTGTACCTAACAAAGTGTCCAGAGTGTATAAGCTCCCACCTTACTTGTTCTTATCTCCATCTAATAACCTCACCTGTCTCCTGAATGGCAGTTGATGCAGCACCGCGGGTCAACAACAGACAAACTCAGCCAATAGCAGTAGTGAGCCAGCCGCAGCCTGTTCCCATAGGAGTGGAATATCTGAGAGGCGCCCCTGGTGTGGTACACTGCCCACACTGCAATCATCTTGTAACCAGTAAAGTAACACATGTGCCCGGGACAGCTGCTTGGTGCTGGTGTGCCATTCTTGCACTGGCGGGGTAAGAGCCCAAAACGCTCACACAGGAGGAGTATTTCACGTGTGCGAGCGCTAAACGAGCTTCAGCAGAGCTTCATCCGTGTTTTCTGTGCTTGTGTTTCAGGCTCATCTGCGGTTTCTGTCTCATTCCATTAATGGTACGGGGAATGCAAAACACACATCACTCCTGCCCACGGTGTGGAAACGCTCTGCACGTGCACAAAAGATGACCCCCGTGTCAATTCATTAACCTAACACATCAAAGTGTGGACAAATGAACTAATGAACTTGTGATGCTAGTGTTACATCTACAGTAAATGCATATTTACACAGATGAGGACTGAGGAGTGTCATGTGGGGACTTCTGTACAAACTCTCCCAGCCTGTTACAGAGGAACTCCAGCTCACCACATATGCAAATTTTAAATCTACAGAGGGTGAGGATGCGATACCAAAAACATTATCAATATTTCTCTTTTTAATCATGTTGACAGATGAGACAGTTTTACACTCCCCTAAAGATACAGTTTGAGGTGCAAGTCCAGGACAGTCTTTCTTCACGGCAGACAATGGGATGAGACAGTGGGATGCAGCCATGTTTAACACACCTTTGTCCAAATTCTAACGTGAAAAAGTTTTTACAGCTCTGCGCTAAATGCTTTTATCATTTATAATTACGCTTTCACTGTTTTTTAATCAAACTGACTGTGATTTCTGTATCTGAACATGAAAAACACAAAAGTGTTATATTTTTCATATTTACTGCAGATACAGCTGAAGTTTTTAAAGTACCTTTTTCAGACTTGATTAAGAAATCTATTAACTTATGTGGGTTTAATTGATATAACTACACTATTCTACGCTTAAAGTAGTAGTTAGAAAAAAGGTTATGTGGTTTAAATTATTATATTTATCATATCTGTTATTACTTCATGTGAGGATGGTGACCTGATGTAATTCTGCCGCACTGCTTTCTGAGCAGCTGTAATCAGTCAGTGGGACTGACTCATTCTCTCATGTGGCTTTGATCCAAATGCCAGCCACGCCTGATTGAAACCTGTTTCTGAACTGATTCACAGGACTTGTATTTACTTAGCAACACATATAAGGTTTGTTTACACCAGCAATGTTTACTCTCCAACACGTAGGCCTATAAATGTTTAGCTTTACAAATATGTCATGTGATCAAAAAAGTTCATAAATAAATAAAAATCATTTATGTTGTGATGCTTTGGAAGTCCATCACACAGAAATGGTCCAAAGAAAGTACACCCTCTTCAAATTCCAAGGTTTTACATATCAGGAAATAATAGAATAATCTTTGGTCTTTAGCAGCTCTTGAAGTTTGATAAATTAAGTACAACTTATGATGAAAAATAAATGAGATATTACCCTGTGTCATCATTTAATTAGCAAAAATTAAGCCAAAGTGCAGAAGCAGTGTGTGACAAACCAAGTACAACCTTAATGTTTCTGTAGGAATTTGGAAGGTAAGCAGCAGCTGATCAAATGCACTTGATTAACTGATCATCACGTGTGAGCACTTCTATAAAAGCATTCAGGTGTGTGTTAGCACAATGCCAGCGATCTTTGAGAAACAGTTTTTACTTTCCATCAAGGGTTGTAAGGTCATTGACCAACAATTTGAAGTCCATCATTTTACAGTGAGGTAAAACACATTCAAGACAGCTGCCAGTCATCCCAGGAATGAACATCCCACCAAATTCACCCCAGCATACAAAAGACCCAATAATCAGAGAAACTGCAAAAGAGCTGCATCTCAGACTCTACAGGCCTCAGTTAAATGTTATGCTTCATGCGAGTACAATTAAAACAAGACTGAACAGGTATGACATGTAAATCTGTAGAGTCTTAAGAGGGACTTAAAGTGATACAGAAAGTGATTACTTCCAAGTTACTGAATTATGGGATGTACTGTTTACGCATTTTGGCTTAGTAGTTGTTAAATCCTGATATGTGAAACCTTAGAGGTGACAGAAGGTCTACTTTCTTTTTAGACTGTATGTGTGACTTCTGTCAGTGTAGTAGTTTGTTTGATTTCAGAAGTGATTTTATGTTATTATCTCTTTACCTTTGACTCTGCACCAATATTCAAAATTAAAATAAGCCTCATTAAGGAATAAAGGAGGTGTGTATTAGCAGTTCCCCTCCTCTATTTTGTTTTAGCACACTTCCTAGGTATCTTTTCTGGACTGTAAATGTAGAGTAGAAAAACAACTTATATATCTTACCTGGCTTTGGCATGATTGGAAACATTTTGCAGCTAGTTAGCTATCAGTCACTTCACTGGAGACAGAGTCCAGCAAGTCGGACTAAGAAACAATCCAGAACAGAGGAAGCATTCGTATGAATCTGTCAGAATGTGAACAACAGGAAAACCTGTGCGTTACTTCCATTTACTAACCAGCCGAAATTTGCGACTCTTGCAGACAAAATCAAACTCAAACTTCAAAATAGCTGCAGGCAATGGAGATATTCATCTATTTTTTAAGCACTTTTCTGGTATTTTGCTGTTTATATCACCAGATTAAACGTTCTTGCTTACCTGATTATGATTAAACAGTTTTTATAGAACATCATTTGCTAGCTTAAGTGATCCTAATAGTTTTTCTATTCTTTAATGCTAAGCTAAGCTAACCATGTGACTGTAGCAATTGTTATACAGACATTTTTCTTGTTATCTAACCCCCTGTCAAGTCCAGTATAAAAAACAGCGTGATAAAATGATATGACAGTGTGGGTTCAGGAATGAAAAGGCTGTTAAATAAGGTGATAAATGGGCTTTCTCTGCCTTAGTGAATGTTCAGTATCTCTGCCGAGTTAAGGTCATGTTCCGTTACTGGACCAAAAACAAAACATGTATTTATGTATTTACAAGGCAAATGGGTGCATTTTGCATATGAACACAAACAACAAATGTTTGAGTCACTTCATCTTTTATGTTTGCTGTGTGACCTTGTACAGGCAACAAAGTTAGGGTTTAGCGTTTAGATTCTAGAGCCTGATATGAACAGCAGCCAATAGCAGTCATACAGCAGTGCTCAGATAGGAAAGTTAATCAACTATAGGCTGCTGGGTCCAGGCGGCAGATAACGCAAGGATTCGCAGTTATACCTCCTCGGCACTGATACACACATCAGACCTCGCTTTCACCACTCCCTCCGTACCTTCTTGCCAATCGTGTCCCTGTCCAGTTTGTCAGTGTCAGGGTGAACCGCCATGAAGAGGCTTTTGCTGCTGTGCGTGATGGCCTTCTGTCTCGGCGTATGCGTCGCCGCCGACACGAAGGAAGACAAACAGTTCCCAGAGAAAGACGGAGTGGTACAGCTGAAGAAGGGGAATTTCAGAAGGGTGTTGAGAAAGTATGACCAACTCCTGGTGCACTTCTGTAAGTTAAACATCAAGCCTCGTACAGCATGACCTTTGACCTTCATACTTTCATATGCTAAGTGCACAAATGGGCGACTGCAAGGTGCGTAAGATCTTTTTACTCAAGGCCATCTGTATCAAATCCTTATTCCCTCTGCGTGTCTGTCAGTTGCCCCTCTGTTGGGAGA
>VOQK01001700.1:0-12035 GCA_015052645.1 Benitochromis conjunctus
TCCAACGCAAGAAAACTCTCCAGGCCTGGTGTACACACACACACACACACACACACACACACACACACACACACACTCATACTGCACACTTGCTATGTCTTCTGCGCTCTGCTGTGAATAAAACGTGGGCCATGAGGTATTCTGTTTAAATCTTTGGGTTTCTTTGAAAACACCAACTCTGATGAATACAGGAATATGACGTCTGTGTAGCAGAGATGAAAGAGAGCTACACGTCCTAACTTGCTCTGCTGTAAACTGTCAGAAGTTCTCTTTTGGGGGGGGAGCTGTGATGGTTTGTGTACAGTCTTTGCGTACCTGTCAGTGCTTTCGTAAACGCGTCCATTGTGTCGTGCTAGCAGTGCTGAACCACACATCGCTGCTGGCTCCCCGACTCGTTACCGCCAAACCGCTGCATTATTGTGATGTTGCTCACGTTGAGGTTTCCCTTCTGTCTGCTTCCACAGCAGCCTTAACAAAACCACACGATGCACACATGATGGAGACAGCATGATGAGTCATGCTAGCACAGAGCGTGCAGAAGACTTGCAGAGTCTCCACCAGATCAAAGTGTGAAGCAGCCAAAGGGTCGACCTGACCTGACGAGTCTGCAGGACAACAAGGCGAAAGTGAAGTTATGTAAACTGACATGAGGACATCTGACACTTTCTGTTTGTGTGCTGCGGGCTTAGAATCAGAACATGCAAACATGGGTATGAAGAACTCAGCACAATGTTCAGACAGACCTGCACAGCACACGCCTTTGGTCTCCAGAGCCACTTCTTCCCTTTATAACAACTGCATATAATAACTCACCTGCTGAAACTGTATTAAAGTTTGCATTAGGAGGGGCATGGCCTCTTTGATTGACAGGTGGATACTGACAGAGGCAGCTGTAGCTGCTTGCTGTCTGCTAGGCTTGAACTGAACCTCTGGGCCATGTTTGTGCTGTTGGAGCTTTTTTAATTAAATGATGTGATGTAAGGTGGTGCAGCACCCAAAAAGATAACATTGACACTGGCTGCGTGCAGCTTTGGTTGGACGTAGCCAATACAGGCATGTTCTCCCTGAGCCTGAGTGGGTTTTCTCGGGGTCTTCCTCCCACATCCATGTTAGGTGAACTGGTGATTATAAACTGGCTTCATGTGTTTAAATAAAATTTAAAAAATACTGAATTTATCTGTGGGTAAATGTGGCGCTCTTTTAGTAGTCAGTAAGGCTAGAAAACAAAAAAAAGCCAGTTCATTCAGATTGTTTCAAGCAGAACTTTCCTAAATACAAACAGTCGTTAAGTTAGAATCAAATCATTTATACAGCTATTACTGGTTTTTCATACTCCCTGGTAGGACGTGTGCGCAACTATCACCAGAGGTTTACTTTGACGATAGTGACAATAGAGACGATTAAACAAGAACAACAGAAGAGGATCACATTACAACTTAACTAAGAAGCAAAAACAGGAAAAGCACAAAGCAAAGATGAAGTGATTTTCAGTGATTTTATAGTGTATCCATGCATTTCTTAGACAGGGGTCCAAGCTATTAGTCTATTACATGCTATGACTACTTTAGAATGACCAGCTAATCTAACAGGTATGTCTTTGGACCGGGGGAAGAAGCGAGAGAGCCCTCACAGACACGGGAACATGATAACTCCATACTGAAAGGCCACAGCGAACACAGGATCTTCATGGTGTGAGGCAACAGTGCTAACAGCTGCACTGCCATGCTGCCCTTTGTCAAATAGCTCCCTGTGAAAATCAAATAATGATTTTTTGCTTTAAATGCCCATCCACAACTACAAGATACATGCCTACTTTAACGTGGTGGGACAAATGACTGGAAACAAGCTTGGCGTGTGCACTGAGCTCCGTGGGTACAAACACAACGTTTAACATGTTTTTGACCTTCACCCTTTGGAAGAAAAGCGTTCATCCGTCCAGCAGCGGCCTCATCATTGAAGCGCCTCACTGAGACACTTTCACTTTTATGTTTGTTCAGACACCAACGATGTTTCCTCACTGAGGAGAGCTGTTCAGACAAGCCAGCACACTCATGCAGTGTGGCCCGAAAACAGCAGCTGTAACAGGAACATTTTCAATCCCTCTTAATATTAAAACTTACAGAATTCTCATGAATGTGAATATATTTCACTTTCACAAGTATTTATATAACGCTTGTCAGTCTCACTGACCAATCAAAGTGCTCTATACATGTTGCGCAACACTCAAGTCTATGCGCTTTATATATCGCACATCGAAACCACATCCAAGCCACAGCTGATTAATCCAGTATGCATGTCTGTGGTCCAGTAAAACCCACACAGACAACATACCATACCATAATTTATTTATATAGCACGTTAAAAACGACACATGGCTGACCAAAGTGCTCTACAGCAGAAATATAAAAAATACAATATGAATAATAAATACTGAGAGCAACCGCTGCTCAGCTGACTGGAGTGAGGGGCCATAGGGCTTCACTAGATCTGACAAATATACAGGGGCCAGACCATTCAAGGATTTAAAAAACAGTAAAAGGATTTTAAAATAGAGGCCAGAACCGGAGTAATATGCTCAAATGTTCATTTACCAGTTAAAAACCGTGCCGCAGCATTCTGCCCTGGCCAGCCCCTATTAAAAGGGAGTTGCAGTAATCCAAGCGTGAGGTTATAAAAGCATGGATGACAGTTTCCAAATCACACCTGGAAAGAAAAGGCTTGACTTTCGACAGACGTCTGAGATGACAGAACGAAGATTTCACCACCACATTTACGTAGCCATCAAAACTAAGTGCAGAGTCGATTTTTACCCTGAGATTAGTAACCGAGCTCTTTGGGTGAGGGGTCAGAGCAGCAAGGTCAACATCTGGAGTACCAGAGGAACGGTTGGGGCAGAATAAAATTGCTTCCATTTTACGTTCATTAAAATTTTTTAAATTTAGAGCCATCCATGGCTTAACATCACTAAGACAATCAAGCAGGAGTCCATCGAGGAGTTATCAGAGTGACTGAAAGGTAGATAAAGCTGGCAATCATCAGCAATAGATGAAATGAAATTTCATGTTTGTGGAAGATCGCACCCAGTGACAATGAAACAGGAGTGGCCCAAGAATACATCCCTGCGGTACAACCCATGGCAACATACAAATCCACAAGCAAAGGCCTCAGGGAGGCTGAAACCAGAGACTGTATATAAAAGATGGATATAACCACAGAGATGCCACCCAAGTTTTTGGACTCTACACTTTGAAGCTTAGATGTTGGTTTTTCGGTTGCCATCATGTTTTTGTTTTGTTTTGTGGAGCCAGAAGTGACTACATTTAGATGAAAGGTTGAAGTGCATAGTTATTAGTGGCTAGCTAGCTTATTTAGCCATCTGTAGCCATAAACAATACAGGTGCAGTGCACAGACGCAGATACCTGCCACTTGGTGTTAATCTAGCTAGCTAGCCAGCTTTTTCTTTCATATTTTCGAAAAAGAAATTAGATCTGTAATTTCACAAGTGCAACAAAAACATGGACATCCTGTCATAAAAATGTCAAAGTTGGAGTGACATAAACAGCACTCACATGTGGTGACTGCTGAAAACGGCTCTGTTGGGAGTAAAGGCTGGTTATGTTAAGGATTAGGCATGAGGGGAACTTTTCTGAGGGTTAAAAAATAGTCCGGTGGGCAAAAAGTGAAGCAAAAGAACATTACCGTATTTATATAATACGGTAAAACTAAAAACAAAATCTGACGTTTGCCCTTTGAAATGGTTTTGCCTCTCTGAGCTGCACCCAGGAAACACAATGACTGGTTTTCCAAACATGGCCTAAGTTAAACCACAGTACCTCACAGATACCACAATGAATTCCAATCAGTTCTGGATGCTACGACTGTGAAAGTGAGTCATTTTTACTGCAACAGAAAGTTAGCAGAAACACGAGTCATTCCCGTGAATGCCTTTCACAACTCCTGCCTGTTTTCTGCATCAGCCATACGTCTGATTCGTGAACAGTTCATGGTAAAAGTGAAAGGGTTTCAGCTCTGCCCTGCAGAAATCACCATGAGCAGACTTTTCCATCAGCTGTGCAGCTGCTTCCACCATCGTTGTGTTCACTGGTCCCGCCTGAAGGTTCAGGACTGCTTCGCCTTTCTCAGCACAACGCAGTCAAATGTGATGTAAAATAGCAGCTCTAATACTAATACGTTAAAATGGCAAAACATCCTCATTAAAATGTGATTTTTATGTGGACTCTAATATATAAATGGCAGGAATTTGCATTAACGCTGGTGCTTGTGTGGAGCAGCACGGAGGCTTGTTACCTCAGAGACAACCCCGCTGAGAGCCGACCTCAGGGACTCCCAGCCTACTATTAAGTGATGTGTACTAAGCTTGCATGCTAATGTGCTATTTAAGGCCCATTTCATTGTCAACAAATGCCGAAGTAAACCCTGAGATTAAGGCCAGGGCTGAAAATAGAGGCTGCTGCAAAAATGAACTTTGAGGTTCAGGTGCTGCCATCACAACTAAAGATATTAAGGAGGGCTGAGATAATTGTACACTGACAGTCAGGTGAGCTAAGTAACTCTTGCAGTGTGTTTAACTCTTAGACCCTCAATGAGCAGCTTTGTATGGTTCACGGTTGAAGCTTGTACAGGGCCTTCACTTCATCCTCTGGCTCTCAATGTTTAGCTCCTCCCCCTTTGAACCACTTCATTCCTTTTTCAGCAGATTTTATTTATACGTAACAAAAACAACAAAGAGAAAAACAAAGCAACTAAACAATAATCATTTTCCAGTCTTTCACATGCTGTAGCTTTTGGCAGTTCTGCCATGTAGTAGGGTGCAGCCCTCCACGTTCTCACAACAATAAATCTGTTATCACCAGGACAAATAGTCTGGGACTGAATGGGATTTTATTTCCTACAGTATCACGCTTCTTCTTCTTTTAGTTGTACCCTTTAGGTGTTGTGATAGCAGATAATCTTCCTCCGTGTCACCCTATCCCAGCATCGTCCTCTGTCACGCCAGCCCTCTGTGTGTCCTCTGTGGTCTTCCTCTTTTCCTCCTGCCTCTTGCTCCACATTCAACATCCTTTGCCTGGTATATCCACTATCCATCCTCTGGACATGTCCAAACCCTCTCACCCTGAGACGTCTCTCTGATGCACTCATTTCTAATCTCATCACTCCCGATTAAAGTCTCAGCATCTTTAAATTTGCCACCTCCAGCTTCACCTCCTGTCTTATTGTCAGTGCCACCATTCCCAAATCATACATCACAGTAGGTCTAACTAACAATGCATGTCCTAACTATCATCTTCTAAACCTTCCCTTTCACTCTTCCTGCTGTCCTTCTATCCAAAATCATCCCTGACACTTATGTTTGGTTAAAAAGTCCAATTCCCTCTCTCAGGTCACCATACCTGTGGAGGTATGGTGACCTGATAACTGCCCTCAGGTCTTCCTGGTTCACCCTCTGCATGTCCTAATTCACTCAATTTTTCTGTCTAGTCAGCTGATTCCAGTCATTTTCTCCTTCCTTCCCACTCTAAGCCTTTTCCTACAAGGAGAAAACGAGTCTCCTTGTTTTCTCTCCTCTGTCCAGAGCATAAGTCAACATTTCTCTCACTACTTCAGCTGTACATTTCACTCACCTAGTAAAGCTTCCTAATCTTCCTAAACACCCTGACCATTCTTTATCATCCCATCCCAGTCTTACATCACTTCTGCATTTCTTCTTGAGAGCTGAAAGTCCTCCTTGCCCGCTTTATGAATCAGCAGAGAAAAATGTAATTCATGATGTTTTCCAAAATTCACAAATACTTTATCAGAGACTTCAGCAACTTTGAAAGGTTGTAAATAAGATCTGAAGTTTCTGTATAACAGATGGCAGAGTTCAACATGTCCCAAACTGCAAGCTCTTCAGATGATTTCAGTAACTATTATGACAAAGGTCATCCAGTGACGTCATTCTCTTTTCTTTCCAGTCCTTCCAGTAAAGTCGGACTTTTACCTAACCACAGCTTCAGTGTTATCCAGTGGCATTTAAATACGGCTCCAGATTAAACATGCAAAGCACTCTGATCCAGATTATATCAAGGTCAGCATTTATTGAGCAATCTTTCACTAAGACAGCTTTATTCTGATTGGTTGTGCTTGAGTTTTGGAAAATTCCCTTTCTGTGACATGAAGGAGAGTCAGGAGTAGAAAACAGCTCTGTGAAACTGAGAGTTTGGAGCTGGACTGGGTTTGTGTACGCTGTTGTGTAACAACAGGTAACAATGGACTGATCTGTATGCACATGTCTGCAGTGAAAGAGCTAACGTAAAACGCACGACGCTAACAGCAAAGCAGCAGCGGTTTGGAGGCGAAGAAGCATAAATCATCAACTTTAACATGACCTGTGCACATGAGAATAACAAAAAAATCTGTAATTTTTATTAATCAACAAAGTAATCTGGGCTTTTTCTTCTGGCAGCAGGTGCAAATAATGATTTTAGGACTATTTCATGAACACCACCTACTGCAGGCTGAATGGGATTAAATGAAAGGACTGTTCTGCATCAGCTCTGCTGCTAATCTGCAAGACTGTTTTTATTCTGTACGTACAGTACCAGAAACAAGCATCGATTCCCTGTTTTTGTGCTGCAGTAAACAGACAAATAAATCCACCATTGAAAAACGAACACAGAACAGGTCTATATTGGTGCATTCACTGCCCGCTGCACTTTACACTCTGAGACACTTTGAAGTCATGTTATATTTGTTGTGCGTATTTTTTATGAAGTTTTCTTTATTGTCTTTACTTGATGGGCAGCCTTTATTGCATTATATTCAACATTGTCCTGTACTTTATTAAGATTATTTTTTATTATAGAACCATTATTTTACTTAATCTTTCTCTACTGGGTCATTTTTACCTTTTTGTTATATTTTAGTTTAGCAATTTTTCGTCTTTATTTAAGCAATTCATCACCACCGTTCTTCTAATGACTTGACTGCAGTAACACGTTAATTTTCCAGCATTTATATCTCACCAGAATAAAGGAAATTACACGTCTTTTACCAGATAAAAATGGAAGGATTAATGAGAAAAAGGTGAAAAGAGGGGGAAAGGCATGAAGCTGGAACAAAAGAAATACTTTTTTTTACTTCAGAATATAATTACTAGAAATCTCTGTAAACATATTTTCAGACAATACAGCTAAATGAGAGCATATTTTAAATATCTCACTTTTTCCTTCTGTGCTGTAGCCGATCAGCTAAAACTGCAGAAGCTGTGTAGTGCCCCCGGCTGGTCATATGGCAGTATTGCACCCTGATTCACCTCAGCTACAAGGAGCTTCCTGCAGAGGTTAAAAAATAAAAATAATCCTCAGAGTCATCATTGTGTTCTCTTTCTGACTGGCTGCAGGCCACCGACCAACTTACTGATGACGTTTGTGAAACCTGCTGTGTGTTATTAGGGTCCCCGGACCCCCATGTGTGGGTTTTCCTACCATTATGACTGAGCGTTAAGCAGAGGTTGGTGTTGTCTGGGGACTCGCTGTTCCAGCTGTTGTAGGAGAACCAGGACCCATCAATCCAAACCCACCAGCCCTGGAGGAAAACCACAGCATCCCCATAACTGCAATTTTTTATCAGCTGAGTGGAAACTAGTTTGACATATAAATCAAAACATGACCAAAAACCCAGTTCACAAAGAATGGAACCAGGGAAATGGTTTTCAGCATTATAAGCCAATATTTTCAAGGAGACACTGAATGATTTTTCATGGCATGACCCAGACAGTCATCAATCACATGCTCAGTTTTTGCCTTTAAATGCATCCATGAAGGTGATATCTGTCTTTGGTGACATACCTGATGCAGCATCGATGGAGGAGATCATCTCCCGCAGAACAGAGAGGACACGAGATGACTTCATGGTGCTGAATGATTAAAACATACAGAAAGTCAAACAGTTTCTAAGGTTGTGACAGGACGAACATCAAGGAGGCTACGTATAATATCTGAAAGGGAACCCCAACAATCAAACAGTCCCTTATGAGCAAAACTTGGTGACTGTGGGAAGGAAGAACTCCCTTTTAAAAAGAACTGTCCTGCAGCTGTTTGCTAAGTGTGACATTTTTAGTCATTTCCAGGTCCAGGTGCTCCTTTGGTTCTGAATATCAAACACTGAGGCACTGCTGAGGGTAAAAACTGTCCAATAAAACGATGTGTAGCTGACCTCCCAGGTGTTAAATAAGGTTTAACATTCGGGCGTCCATTAAAAAGAGGATTTATGAGGTTTAGCCCAGTTAGACGTTAGCAGGAGGTTAGCTCGCCGGTTTATCTATCAAAAGATGAAAACCATACAGTACCATTTCTGACTGAAGGCTTTCTAAAACACTGAACTATGCAGCACTGTAACTAAACAAAGACAGTGATGTTTGATGAGCTAGCAGTCATATATGATTGCACCACCTGTTGGAGACATACTTATCTTTTTTTCTTTAAGCAAACAGTATTGTTAAAGTTTTTCATGACTGGGCCAAGTGTCCTCTTTTTTGGAAATCAAATATGGCCACCCCCAGGCTGAGAGCGTGATATTTGGTGTCTGTGAGACCGCCAGGCCATCGACGCTGAGCTTAAAGACTTGCTGAACATAAACAGTGCCAGTGAAAGTACAGTTTTTGAAAATGAGGAAGAACTGGACAAAAGCTCACAGATGCAGATGACGTGAGGTTTTCACCTGATTTTTTTATTTTTATTTTTCTCACACGCTGACTGGAAATGAAATGAACTAAATGAGACCATAACTACTCGTTAAAGGTCACAAAGACTCACAAATTCAGCTGCCTTATTGAAGAGGAAGTAGAACAAATGGCTGGTGCTTGATTTAATTATGTTGGGAAAAGATTTAATTGCTTTGTATTTGAAGTGTATCAAATAAACAGATGTACTAATGCAGAGGGCAGAAACCAAACAAGAGGTAAACAAAGTGCTGACATTTCCCCGAGCCATGGTGAAACCCGCTGCAGTGGCAGTTAAACAAGTTCTCTATTAAATAAAAAGTTGAACATCTAATTAAATGTGCAGACTATCTTGTTAAAGAGGCACCCGTCCAGGATAACAGCCTGTTTCCTTAATTATCTGTGTTAACTCTTAACATACTTTTTGTTTTGTTGATGATGCTTCCTGATGGCGTGCTGCTTTAATTAGTCCCAACTTTCCTTTAAATTACCAAACGATACCGACTCTGTGAACAAATGTTTTCTGTCTTCTGATTGTGCCCACGTCTTCTGACTGACACACACACAGCCTTTTTACATCTTTTTAATATTTGGTATGATAATTTTATATTTAATGTAGTCATGCAACATTTTATCTTCATCCTCACGTCGTCCTATGAATATTTTCAGAGTAAAAGCCCACAGAGTGCACAGGGGTGGGTCAAAATGTGGTGCTTATTAAGTCATCTTATTTTTTCCAACATTTCTGAGGCTTTATGACTTCAGAAGTGCAGGAGATATTTTCAGGACTGAAAAACAAATTTAAGTTCTGTTAAAAAATAAAATAATGCAACTAAATCAATTTTACACCCACTCGAGGAGTCACAATCTAAAGTTAAAATTAGCCTGAAACCAAGTGCACCATGTTTATAACAGAGAGGATCAGAAATAGGCACTGGTAGCCAGGAAAACAGAGAAAAGGGGGTTTAAAAGTGCATTCTGGGTAAACGTAACTCAATAAGAATACAATTAGAGGTTTAGAAACTAAGCTTAGGGCTAAGAGTTTCCAGGAAGGTCAAGATGAGACGGCTCAGGTCTGGAGACAAAGTTAGAGAGGCAAGGCTGAGATGGTTTGGACATGTGCAGAGGAAGGACAGCTGATGTACTTCACACTGAATCTGGAGTTGCTGGGCAGAAAGAAAAGAGGAAGACCTCGGAGAAGAAAAAACAGCTGTAGTGAGGTTGGACAAGCAGAGAGTTGGCGAGACAACGAAGGATGCTAGGGCTAGGGTGAGACGTGCTGAGCCCGAGGTTACAAAGTGCTTCACAGAAGAAAAACACAGAAATAGTTGCAAACATAGTCATTTGAGTGATTTGTGGCATACTGCATTATCATGCTGGAAAGAGTCTTCAGAGAGCGGGTACACCATTGTACCGCCTCCACACCGCTCCCCGGGCGCTGGATTGGTAGCTGCCCACTGCTTCACTGAGTGAACTACAAATTTCCCACGTGTGGGACGATAAGGTTATAATAATATAAGGCTCAGTTTGTACTAAGTGACCCAGTGTGCCAAGGAAAAATCCCCACACCATCACACCACCAGCATCCTCAACATTTGACACAATGCAGGGCGCGTCCATCCAGAGATCTCTGTGCTAACCAGGTGGTGAGCGTGGATGCTGCCAGCTGTTTGTTATCGATCGCTTCAGATCAAATACGGGAATTTCTTTAAAGCTTGTCATTGAAAAGGGAAGCGCTAAGCACTCTGAGTAAAATAATATTTCTCTTTTTCTCAGACATTTAGTGCTCAACACGCTCAATAAATCTGAATACCTGAAACCACAAAAACTGCTGAATCTCCATTCAGATCTCAGAACAACAACTCAGCAAAGAACTCATTTTATTTTGAGCACATTCATCAGTTCGAAGAAAAACACACGACCCCCCCCCCAAAAAAACACAATAAGCAAATATGACAAAAATAAAGTATAATCCACTCCATTGTTTTTCTCAATTCAATTTTTCAGAATTTACATTTTCAAATTCCACAGACTCCTGTTCACACCAACGTATATATCTATATCACACTGTAATTATTCATTATGTAAATAAATACACAGAAACTGAAAGCAAAGATTATTTCTGCTGCCGAAATGCATATTTCATCACGAGTTCGTTTATCAGCGTCCTGCTGCAGTGTGAAGAGTTCCTGGCTGTGCATACAGGCTGTGTGTCCAGTGTTAATGAAAGAAAGGCTGCAGGAGGAGAGCAGGAAGACTGCCGGACTCGTTTCCTGCAGACAGGAGCGTGAACACAGGAATCTTCCCTTTGACAAAATTAATGAATAAAAAGAAAGAGTTGAAAACATACAAGCATGAAATCCATCATTATTTAATTCCATCAATTCGGTTCAGACGCACTGTGAAACCCCAGTGAGAGCCTGTGGCCTCTAGCCTTTAGTCTTTTTGGAAGCCAGAAGTGACCACATCTGGATGAGAGAGTGGAGTGACAAGTTACAGCTACTTTATTTAATCTGCATCAATAAACAGACGGGCACACAGGCAGAGATATCTGCCAATTTGTGCAAATGACTAAAAAAAAATACAAGAATTTCACCAAAAGCTGAAACACCAACTTCCTGGACCATGATCGGTACAATAACTGTACAGCGAGCCATGTTTGTGAGATAAACGCATTAAAAAAATGCTCCAAAAGGGACCAACAGCACAAAGTCACAACTCCAGTTAGCTGACATGACGATAGCGAGCAGCTTCAAAGAGGCCACGCCCCTAATAATGCAAACTTTAGGCCTTAATACGATATAAACAAGTGAAATTCACTGTGTACAGTTGTTAGGGAAATTGGCCATGGAGACGTAAACTGTTTTTTGTCACAGGCTGTAAACAGACATTTTAACATGAGAGTCTATGGGGACTGACTCACTGCTGGAGCCTCTGGTGGACGTTAGAGGAACTGCACTTTGTGCCACTTCCATGATCATTTCCCTGGGCTTCTCTTATTTTTCATTTTAGTTTTTAATACGACCACAAATCTTCAGTGCAGCAGCTTTGAGGTAGTGCGAACATGATAACAGTGCTCAGCATTCTTACCTGATCGCTGCAAAAATGACAGAGCAGTGGCTGATAGCAGTGCACAAACTAAAGTACTGGATATACCAAAATATGTATCTATAGTGGCACTCAGTCATAGACTGTATATAAAGATTGATGTACCTTTTGGCCCCAAAAAGTAAAGCCTTAAACCTGCATCCCTTTTACTGTCCAGCAGGGGGCGACTCCTGTGGCTGTAAAAAGACGTCCTACAGCGCCCCT
>VOQK01001700.1:15536-26207 GCA_015052645.1 Benitochromis conjunctus
AAGTACTGAAACAGATCAAAGCTGATTGACAGTACTGGAAACATTTTCTGGTTTTTGTTTCCCCCAAAAAGTTTGAAGACGCTTTTCCTCATCTGGAAGATTTCAGGATGTGCTGCTGTGCAGCGTTTCAAACAGAAAAAGGAAAGAAACTAAAAACATACTTGGTTATGATGAAGGCGTTACCTGTCCAGCCTGTGTCAGATCACACTGAGCTGTGAGGACCATGAACTAAAGATTTTGGACTGTTTCTCTTAAACACAGACTCACTGAAGTGTCTTTATTTGCGTTACCTGATGGGCGTGCGTGGGCTGCTGTTGTGTCGGCGTACATTTCTCGCCCGGGGTTCGAAGGAGAAGCCTTCTTTGAGACTCTCGAGGACCGACGGAGCCACGTATGTGAAACCCTAAAAAGTTGGAATAGCAGACGAGTGAAGAGCCTTTGACTATCTGAGGCTTCGTTATGTAGCAGACAGAAAAGAAGTCTGACGAGGAGGATCATCTCACAGCAAAGGCGAGCTCTGCGCTGTGGCTGAGCGAAGTATCGTCCGGACTGTCCACCGGCGTCTGTCGGGTAAACCTGGTGTCAAACTGGCTCACATCCTCATCCGACTGCTGCAGATAGACAGAAAGAGAAAAGCAAACAGCAGACAGAAAAGAATGAGCAATTAATGAAGGTATAAGTTGGTGTGAAGGTAAGACAAAAGCATCGAGCGGTCAAGGAACATCAAAGAGAAACACGCAGCAGGAGGCAGATGGGAAGAGGAGTTAATTTTAAAAAAGGGAGTGGAGACTGCTGAGTCAACTCCTCTGGAATAGATTAAGTTAAATAAGAGACGGAGACCTACCAGCTGTGGCTTATACGGCGGCTCCACTCTCCTATGCAGCAGGTCGTCCCAGTTAATGTGTTTAAAGAAGGCGTGTTTCTGTAAAAGAACAAAAGGACCTGTTCTTAGACTCGCGTGTTCTCGGCCACGAGCTCAGGTCCTTTTATCTGACAGGGTCTGCTTTGTTTCAGCAATGTGGAATATTCCCATCGTATGAGCTGTGATCAGAGGTGTGGCCCTTAATCTACACATCTCTAATCTACACATCTTTGCTTTACATGTATTCACACACAACCTAATTCTCTGTACGTCACACTGATTTCCTTCAAATGCCTCAGATTTAGACTAAAACATGCACAGTGTGCAGGTACTTCAGAGTGTTTTGGGTGGATTTATATCTGGATTTGTTGTAGCTCACACAGGAAGCAGCACAGTCAGTTACCTGGATGTCAGCACAGTCTGCTTTACTGGAGCCGAGTCTTTGGGCTGGGTTTTTCTTCAACAGCTGAAAAACAGATAAGAGTGGGGCGTGTCACCACGCAGGCCGATAACGGTGTGTTTAAAACCCTGAAATTATTACTCAAACACTTTTTCAGGTTTTACTGTTTCTAAACATTCAATTCAATTTGATTTACATAGCACCAAATCACAACAGCAGTTACCTCGAGGAGCTTTATACTATAAGGTTTTTCTTTTCAATGCTAGCAGTTTAACACTTTAATGTAAAATAACTGATTCTGAGCAACGTTTTTTTTTTTATTCCAATAATTTTGCAGGTTTTTTGACTAAATCACAGAAACTAAAGTAAAACGGTCTCATTAATTTGGCTCCTGCACAAAGTTTTTATGTTGTTTTAAGGTGTCAGATGACCAGATGGGGGGAAAGGTGAAGGACATATCCACTGAAAGTATCTGTGTAGAAGAAAAGCCAAGCAGAAGGGCCTGGTGCTGCGTACTAAACTAAATGTTAAAAGGTGAACTTCTCTAATAGCCTGGACTCAAAACTTTTACTATAAAAATATATAAGCTAAATGTTCCAGAGAAAATCTGGACATGTTTAAAACCATCTGGTTGCCGAGTGTACCCTGGACTGCTTCCTACAGTGATTTTATTTTGGCACAGAGGAGTTAGAGAAGGAGTGCGCTTCACTGAGATGTGTGACTGGGAAGGGCAGTAAAGTCTCCACCGCACGCTGAGAAGACGGACAGCCAGCTTCTCTTGGCAGACGTGAAGGAGGGAGGCTGCTGGCAGGAGGCGAGCCCCAGTAGCTAAAAACCAGCCCGACTAATTCTTAAGACTCATTGATCTGACACCGAATCCACAAACAGCAATTACTCATGTGTGTAAAAACCAGACCAGAATGCATTATTTATGTATTTATTTTAAAAAAGGAAATATAACTGGGCTGAAAAACACATTTAAAACTGAAACCAAATCAATTTGAAACCCACTCCAAAGCCCAAATCCTGCTTTTCTGTAGCATGATTTATTTCTGTAACCAACTGGGAGTTGATGAGATACTCATCAGCCGTGTGGGACGCATCATAGTTTCAACAGCAAAGCTGCACCAGTTTAAAAGCTGTGAAGGAACAGAAACGGGTTTGGTTCCCTGGACGTTCGATGAGTTTTCTCTTAGTTCACTGGAGAAAACTTCAAAACGTACATTTAAGCCCTGAAAGGCTAAAATGCACTTTTTTCCCCCCAGTGTGCACAGAAAGGACAGCACGAGCACGCCTGCGCCGTGTTTCATGTGACCGTTGTGCTACGCACCTTTTTGACGAGGTCTCTGGCGTCGATTGTCAGGTACGGTGGCAAACTGAGTTTGCACTTCAAGATCTTATCGATGGTCTTCTTCCTGTTTTCTGCCGTGAACGGAGGCTGAAACAGAGTACGGGATTCAGTCAGCGCTTACTAACAGGACATTAAAACTGCTTGTTCATCGATTCTGTGAGCACAGAGGTAACTCCATCCCAGCATGAAACTAAATGCATCATTCACCAGCAGGGTGGCTAAACTGACGGAGAACAGGAGAGCCCACTGGTGAGGAATAACACCGTCACAACCGTCAGCCTCCACCACCAGTTTGGCCTCCTGTGACTTTTTCTCTTTTGATGTGAAATTCAAGTTTACATTTTGCTGTTGTGACATAATGGTGGATGTTCTTCTGGACCAGGACAGCCCTCTGTAGGAAAACTAGGAGAGCACAACTGATCCGAATAGCAAATGCAAGCAGCCTGACCGATGTCTGTCTCGTCAGTTTGTCTGCAGAGACGCCGAGTCCAAATGCTTCTTCAGTTCCCAAAAACAAACGCTGAGACGCCACCAAGATGTCATTACTTAATAACCGGACTTCCGTGAAGCTGAGAACAAATTTAAATGGGGTACAGGTCTCGCTCATCGTCTCGCGCACTTCTGGACCGTTTTCAGCTCGGCTGCGATTTTTAGAGCTTTTACTGGAAGCGCAGTTCTGTCCCCGTGCACTCGTGCCGCCACATTGCGCACGCTGTGCTAAAGCAAAGATCCTTTAACTTGATTTTCATTTAGTGGATGATGTCACGGTGACCCAAATCAGGGGGAGAGCTCAGGTGACGAGGTGACAGTTCTACGTGCCAGCACAAGATGGCAAGGTTGAGGCCATTTCCTCTGAATGCTGATGCGTCGGGACGTGTTCACAGATGGTGCACGGCCTCATGAATGCGAGGACAAAAGCACGAGTCAATTCCTGGTCTCGCTCCGGGAAACTGTGGACAGTTCAGCTGAAAACAGCTCAGTCATATCCAGAGAGCCGTCACAAATTCAGGTGAACCTGACACGAGTTTATTTTTGCTCTCTGCAGAGGTCATCGCAGGACTTCTGGTGCCTGATCTAAAAGCAGTCGCATTGAAAGCTGACTGAAACATACACGAGAAGATGACTGTGAACCTGGGAAGCCTGATCTTTGAACCTTCTGATCACACTTCATATTAATGTGGCTGCTGCTGACAGTCAGTTGAGAGGTAGGTCCAGCAATCCAAGTTTTGTGGGCAGCGGCGCGACTCCATCACTTGTAGAGATCAGCTGTCCAACCACCACTTTTTTTTTTTTAAATAGTGGTGGTTAGTTTTAGCTGAAGTATTGTGGAGCTGAGGAAATGAATATCTTCCCTCAGGGTGTTTGGAGCGCACTCTTGCCTCACTATTTTCACTCTTAAATAAAATACCTTTACCAGAAAATCCAATGTTGTGAGTTAAGCCTCCGTCTTTGTAAAGCAGAACTTTAAGAAACGGCCTGAAGGCTCCACAGAAACTAGAACTGAAGCTGCAGGAAGCAGCTTTAAACCCTGAGCTTCTCTGGACGGTCAGTAAAAGCTTTTCTTTGACTCGGCTGTCTTTTTTTGAACCACCATCGATCGCCCTAAACTAAAAAAGATTGCAGATACTAGCCAGAGTCTAGTCTTTTACTCCGTTAGGCTGCAGCAACCACTTCTTCATAAAAACAGAAGCAAGCTTCCTCTTTTTTAGGTGAGCTTTAGGAGGAAGTACAGAGAAATCAGCCAAGCAGCTTAAAAGAAACCCTCCAGGCTCGAGCTTACCGATCCAGTCATCATATCGTACATGAGAGCCCCGAGGCTCCACCAGTCCACCGCTCTGTTGTGACCCGACCTGGTCAGGATCTCTGGAGCCCTGCGAGAAAACCGGCAAACACAAAGTGAGGGAGTGAAAGTTTTTGTGATGGGTTATAAGGAGTCTGTAACGTTTAGGTGTGTGTGTTACCCACATGTACTCGATGGTGCCGCAGAAGGTGTGTGTGACGGTCCCATCGTGAATCGATTCTTTGCAGAGCCCGAAGTCAGTCAGCTTGATGTGACCTTAAATAGAAAATCAAACTGAAGCACTCAGATGAGGTGTAAATGACTCCCTGAGGTATAATTACATCCTATTTATAATTCGTCTCTTTTCTTCACCTCTTCCCGATATGAAAAAATTACGCCTCGTGTGCCAAAACCTGCAGTACCCCTAATGTCCACTCGAGGCACGCTTCTAAACTAAGTCAGTTAAAATCTGAGACTTTGCAGGAGAAATAAACACATTTACAGCCGGCTATGAAAAATGAAACCCTCGATGGAGAGTTTACAGCTTCATAACTAAACTGTACAAGGTTGATTTTTTTTTTTTAATAACCAACCTGCTGAAATTGTATTAAGTGTTAAAGCTTGAATAATTCCACCTGTCAGTCAAATATAACTCTTTGACTGAGTGGTGCATCTGAGCTTGTTAGAGTGCCTGAACTGGACTTCTGCATCACAGTTGTGCTGTTAGAGCATTTGTAAAGTAAACAATTTCCCTCAGGATAATAAAGTATTATCTATCAATCAATCAATCAATAATAATACAGCTGCTGTGCAGTTATTGCACTACAACGTGTACACGGCTCTCACCTTGGTGATTGAGCATGATGTTCTCAGGTTTCAGGTCCCGATAAATAATCCCGTTAGAGTGGAGGTGACCGAGGGCCAGAGTGATCTCGCCCAGATAGAAGCTAAGCATACACAACATTTTAATTAAACAGTGAACTGTTTTCAGCATCATTAACAAAACGCACAAAGCGGACATCGCACATACCAGGCAGTGTCCTCCATGAAGATGCCCTCCTTCTCCAGCTGCATGAACAGCTCTCCTCCTGAGGACAAACAGAAGAACACGTGGATGAGACAAAGTGCACATAATGTCAGACCAACGTGGCATGATAACAAATATTTTAGCGGCTGGATGTTCAGTCACATAGATTGCTGCCGCCACCTTACCGCTCAGACACTCCAGGATGAGGTAGAGTTTTCCTCCAGTCTGGAAGGCGTACAGCAGATCTACGATGAACGGGTGCCTCACCGTCTCCAGGATCTCCCGCTCTGCTCGCGTATGGGCCGTGTCTTTAGCGTTGCACACTATCTTTGCCTGTAGGAGACAAAGAGTGGAAGAGGGCTTGATATAATGACGACAGAGACAAACCAAAAAATTAAACGTGTGCAGTGAGAGGAAGGAGAAACAGCATCCAGGATCTGTCCACGTACCTTTTTCAGGACCTTCATGGCAAAGATTCTACCTGTCTGGGCCCCTTGAACCTTCCTCACTTGGAAAACCTGCAGAGAGAGAAAAGCAGCGGGATGCTGTGCGACTGTGGTTGCATCACGAACGGCGTTTAAAAAAATTATATCTGATAAATCAAAGATGGGCAGCGACCCACTGTGGTGACCCCTTTTTTTATTAAACAAACCTGTTTAGAATTTGCTTCCTCCCCAAACAAAAAAAGACCTCCTTGCCTGTTGGGTTGGGTGGTATTATTTATGATTTAAAATATATCAATAAGTTTGCAAAGGAGATAGAGTTATATCTCCTTTGCGGGGGGGGTCCGTCCTTGTTGCTCCTGGTTCCTCACCTCAAACACACTCTCAGAGTTGTTGTCTCTGTGCTACGCTAAATATCTCAGTGTATTTCCAATAGGAGACTAAAGAAATTCATGTGGATATCTTCTGTAATTAGGCCGTTATAAGGACTCAAAAACAGTGGAAAAATAATGTAAATTTAAAGCATTCTTTGTGTGAAGGAAGATTTTGCATGGCTTCATTGAATATGCTGAAGTTATAGTATTAAAAAGATTAAAACAGCTGAATGTGAAGGGGTCAGGGGGCAACCTTTTGAAGATCTGGTTGATGGAATTCCCCCCAGAGTATGATCACAGACTACCGGGTAATATATATAGTGAGGCAATAAAATCCAACCAGTAAAACTCTGATCTACTGTTATCAACAAGGAATAAATAAAACCAAAAGTCTGTGCTGAAGAAACACGCTACTTAAAGAAGTGCCACACGCACGCACACACACACACACACACACACACACCTTGCCATAAGCTCCTTTTCCCAGCACTGTAAGAAGCTCAAAGCAGTCCGGTCCGACTCTCTCACGGTCCCTGTTGACGCTTTCACTGGTCAGCTCCACCTCCTCCGTCTGAGCACTAGGGAGAGCACAAAATGACCAGTATGGGCACCAGCATCACCAGTTATTATTTATGTTTTTCATGCACTATTAAACCTGGCTTACTTTTCTGGTTCTGGCACAGTGAAGTCACACACATCATCCTACAGACAAAAGAAGACAAACAGGCTTAAATGGAGCTGGAATATTTAAAAGGTACTTTTAATCGAAATGCAGAGTGCATAAAAGGATCTGATAGTTAAGTCTTTCAGATTTTAGACTTTTGTAGGGATGACTCCTGCTGCCTTCAGGACCAACCTTCACACCTTCTAAAATTAACTAAAACTGAAAAATAGCAGCTGTCCCACTGTGTCAAAGAAGTCTGTGTATTGTATTGGAGAGATATCAGCTGAAGTTAAAATAAGGCCCGGTATGTAATGCCGTGTGGCACCACAAGATGGTGAAAAAGTCCAACAAAAAAAAGAACACACCAACATTATTCAGGGCAGTGATACAGCAGCAAAACGAGCAATATTAAAACTTTAGGGGACAGGTTTTTTAGACACACCCCTTTTAAAGTGGCTGTCTTCTGATTGGCTCCCCCATACAAACAGAAGTTTTGGGCAGCTGATGAGTTAGCTTCCATTAGACGGCTAACCCATCGAGTTGTCCCCTTTCTATGAGATCATACAGAGCCCAGAGCAGAACGACAAGAAATAGTCAAGCTCCCAGTTAACTATAAAGGGGTGTTTCAAAATAAAGTTAGTCAATTCAAAATTAGTTTCAAAACAAAGCTTTCAGTGAGTCATACAAAGTTATTGGGATGACTGTGTCAGAATTTTCAAAATAAGAGCCCCTAGTTATAGAACTTTTTTAAATCTTGTCATTCAACTTTCAAAATACATTAAAAAAGGTAAACCTGCTTAAAAACTTCTTGATCTACTTTCAACACTTTATGCAAAAAGTATATCATTTTATTTTACTATTTTACTTTTACCTGTTTACCCTACATGTTACACTTGATATTTTCTAATAATTTCACATATTAATTGTATGTTTATAGTATTTACAGAACATAAAATAAAGAAAAGCAGCGTTGGTCAAATTTAAACAAGACAACATTTATACAACATAAATCAAAAATCCTATAAAAACATGATCATTTTTCACATTGTTCCCATTTTGCTTGGCTATAAATGAGTATTTGATACAGACCTCTGTGTCACTGACTTCCTCAGTTTCCAAGTCGATGTCAAACACTCCTGCCATCCTGAAACAAAGACGGTGCAGTCAGATAGTCTGCTGTGTTTAATGTCACTATACTCACAAACACCTGTGGACCTTCATACACCGACAGCTACGGCTGAAAGGTCGATGCCTGCAGGTTTCAGATATGCTGTAACGGTGTGTTTACACCAAATAAGAAGCCAAGAGTCACGTCATATGAATACATCTGCAGTTGAAGCTCAAAGTGTCACCAAACAGCCAACAGGACGAGGAGGACACGACACACTGACGGGAACTGCAGAACGTGAAAACTACACTTTGCATCTGTGAATTAATAACTCTGGAAATTAATATAGGATACTGGTTTGTACAGAAATTAGGTTTGCATACTTTTATATTTGGGGAAAAAAATAAAATTCAAAGTTGTGTGATTCTCCAAAACATAAATAAATTTATTCATTCATTAATGAGGATATGACGTCCTAACAGCAGCACTGGGAGCCGTCCAGAGGTGCATAACAAGATTATCATGAAGAGAAGATTAAGCAAAATTAATCAGATATATTTAAATGGGCAAAATCTCAAAACGACACTAAGCAAAACAAAACAACCAGATGGAAATTTTGAATAATTTTAAATATCAATAAAACATTATAATTCACTCAGCAGTGCTTTTGTTGCTGTTATTACAATGTCAACCCCAGGTTGGAGTTTATTAATGAATGCTCTGCTATACCAGGTGCCCAAACAGCCAAATACAGCTTCATTTGAAAGGTTTCTGAAAATGTGCTTGTTCAGCATGTCGCTCAAACACAGAATCAGCCGAGTCAGTTCAAATGCACACCTTCAGACTGTGAGCGCACTCAACATGTAACCGACTGGACCACAACGCACCGGGTCCAGAGCCACAAAAACCAGCACGTTTTACCAGCTGATTATCGAGGAGAGAGCACAAGTTAACTCCAGCCTCGTCTCACGCTGCTGCAGCTGACTGGCTGTAAAACCAAGGCGTGTGTGAAGACCTTGAAAAAGCCACCAAACCAACCAAACATTAGCTGAGGCTAAAAAAAGGGAAGGCGCTCACTTCACTTCCCACGTTAGCCGAAACAAACAAACGTGTTAACACGACAGCAGCGCTGAGCTTTCCCTGAGCTGACAGATGGTCTTTTACAGTCTTTAAAGTGTCACTAACTCCGGTAAATTTTAGCTGTCACTGCGGTGACACGTCAGGCTGCGAACAGGTTTGACAGGCTAAATAAAAACAACGAAACAGGCTAAAGCTAACTAGCCTCACCTGTGGACGCTCCGTCATCCGGCGGATGCTCGGTTCTCTCTGTACGGTGATTATCTCTTTTCACACAGCTTTATACGCAACCAGCGGTGACTGTCATTGCTTTGTCAGGTTTTACTGACCTGGACAAACAACCACAGAGCGCTGTTTGGGTTCCTCTCATGCGCCGTGCCACTCTTCTTCTACTGCTTTTTGAGTTTATGACCGGGAGATGTTAATAACCCGCCTTTACTGCCATCTACAGGACTGGAGTTTCATAGCAGCAGGAAATCAAAACGCGAAAAACAACAATAGTTTTTCATTTTTAGCTGACCCCACGGATCATCTATATTTACACTGTATATTTGCACCTGATTAGGTACACCAGAATACATTAATGACATTATTACTATAGAGAAAATACTTTTAAAAAGCAATAGTAGTCAAATTAATTTAATTAGCAAGTGAATTACACTAAATATGGGTGCAGGGAGGCAAAGAGCCTGTAATCATCACGAGTTTGTGTTATTTTAGACTTTGGAGTTCCTGTTTTGTTTTTATTGTGAATCGTATTTCTGTCAGGCTTTAATATGAAAGTACTAGTGACGCTCAGTTTTCATGTTTGTGTAGTTCAGGTTCTGGTTCCCATGTTTTGATTCCTTTCATATTTTAGTGTATATGGCATTTCCCTGCCTGTTCCTCCCTGTTTGTCTCGTTTCCCCATTTCTGTTATGTTTAGTGTAAATCTTCTCAGTTCATTCAATCACTCTGTATTCATACAGCACCTTTACAACAGGTGGTGCAGATCAGTGACTCGCTGCAGGAGGAGCACCTAAAATAATTAATAACCTTTTTAACAACCTAAATAACCTAAAAAAGCAATCGCAGACTAGCATTGGTAGGTTACCTGGATAGACTGTGGTTGTTCACATCCTCTGCAGGCTGTGTTTGTAGGTGAATTGAACATTAGATCAAAAGAAAATAGATGTAAAAAGAAAAAACAAAAAATCTACATGCAGAAGCATGCATTCCTCTCCTGCTCAGAGTTTAGCAACATTTATTTGTCTGGTTATCGAAGGACGTTTGGTGACAGATTGATCAGCCAAACAGTTAACATCTGACTCAAAGGTCACGCCTACGTTTCTTGTTTGATGTAAAAACAAAATCAGCTCAGCTCACATATTAAAGTTAATCGAGCCACCCTGGGTCATCAGCGTCAGCCCAAAGCCACATCTACATTTCTTCTGCTAACTTGAGACCATCTGTTATTTCCTGTATTATCATGTGTGACCCATAACAGACAAAATAAACCTGCACCAACTGAAAGAAAAATCCCCCACATACGATCAGGAAGTCACTTAAAAAATCAAATCCTATAAGAGGTCTGACTGTCATATCA